>PVIR01004093.1:0-82206 GCA_004026965.1 Petromus typicus
ATGATCTCAACCAGGATCCAGAATGTACACACTAGCAAGATCACCAAGTGACTGGATATCTTGTTCCAATATGAAATATTCTTAACAAATAACAATGACAACATTAACAATACCTGAGTCTAAGATCTACGTCAGGTCCTCTATGACTAAAACTGAGTCCTCACACATACCAGGTACATTTTTAATTGAAAAAGAAATGACCATAATTTAATGAGAAGGGAGTTTTACAACAGAAACTCAAACAGTACCACAGTATATTAAATGGCAAAACACGTTACAGATTTTTTATTAACTATGTGTGAAGACAGAAACATAATGACCAAAGCTATATAGTAACACTGGAAAATGATTGCTTTCAATCAAAAGAGAGGGATAGAAAATTTCATTAAACTGCCATTGTGACTCTAAAAATAGGGATGGTATAATATTTTGGAGACTAATCCATGGAAAATAGATCCATAAAGTCACTGAGGGAACCAGAAACCAGGAAGAGACTGGATGAGAAGAAGGAAGACCTTGAAATAAGCTACAGCACGGCGGGCTTCATTTGGTTCCATTCTTAGCAGCCTTGTCCACTTCTTTTCTTAGCCATCTTCCAGTAGATTTTTGTAGATCTTATCAATGTATATAATTCTATTACATGTATAGATTCTAAACTCAACAAAAGTAAAAAAGTTGAAGTAGTATAAAAACAGATGATTTTATACTGAAAGATATAAATATTGGATACTTCTACCACTAGTGATAATTCAGCCAGTGTTTTCTCTCTCTAAGGTCAAGTCCATTGGAGACTCAAGTGATCAACACATATTTGTAAAATATGGATATTAAGAGGATGAAATAATAGTAAGTGATTAAGCCATGGTGTCAATTTATTAGAGATGGAAAGGTTTTCCCCCATAATAGGCATAAACTTTCAGAAAATGCTGAGTGGTAATCATGATAATATTGTATTTTATAGGCAATTTAGATATTTGTAACTTTAATTCATATTTCTATGGCTGACCAGACACTAGCTACTATCACTTTCTTGATATGTTAACCATACTGCTCCCATTATCTAGTGTGACATTGTTTAGTGTACAAAATGTTAAGGTTGAAAGGCATACAAGATGATAAATACAAACTTTAATATTGATTTTTTGGGTAATGAATAATAATGCATAACTGTAACCCTTTTATGGCAGAACAAAGACCTTTCCTTTACATATGAATCCATAGATCAGCATTTGACTTGGATAAGCCTTCTGTGACCCACTGCCATTTCCAGTTTCAACTACATTAAAGTACAATGTAAAGGTATTCATTATTTGTAAAGCAAAGTAGGGAGAGAAGAAACTATCCAGATCTTTTTTTCTCCAAGTTGTTTCTAGTGATCCACCTTATTTTAAGTCTTTATAATGCACTGAATTTAGGTTCTTGCATTCATTTCATCCCTTTATAAAATATTTAAATCACATAATTATATCACATTAAACTAACAAAAAAGAGTATGGGAAAAATATAAAAATAAAATATTGTGTCTACAATTCAGTCTTATGTGCATAAAAGTATATGTAGCTACAAGATACACTGGTAAGGTGAGTGTGTCTATCCCCAGGAATCACTCAGTCTATTTATAGGAGAAAAAAGAGAGTTTGGATTAGATCATTACTGAAGTTTCTTCGCAGAACTTTTATCCTGTGTTCAGGTACATTACTGTCTTGTCTTATATCATTGGAACTGCTCTGTCTCTTTAAAGTGAATCTGGATATCACTGTCCTGACTGTCTTGTTTTAATGTTTATATTTTAAGGTGTGAACTTACTTGAAAATTCCAGTATACCTCATTATTATCATCATGCCTCATTATTACATTTCATTAGCAAAAGAGTACTTATTCATAACACCATCTTTATTAAATATAAAGACACTTATAATGGAATAGACCTATCAATTTATGTATGATGGAAGAACCAATCTAAGAAACTTTTTTTCTCATTATAGCAGATGAGGATGGCCCTTTAATATCATATGAATTATAAACTTGTAGATGAATCCTCCTTTAATAGGTAGTTAAAGGTAGGTGTCACCCTAATCTTTGTTCATATCACTGTAAATTCTAAATTATCATATGCCAAATTACAGAGAATGAAAATAAAATTAATTATTTTGTAATGGTACCTTTTATAGAGAAAAATGAGCCACACAAACCCTAGAAACTCCTTTTTTTAACCTTAAACAACAGTGAGCACATAAAAAGAGACTCAAAAGGAACAATGACCCATATCTAGTATTCAAACAAACCTTTAATATATGAGATTTGAAAAATCTCATTTAATTAGGTCAATTGAGGAAAGCGTGGCACTCATAGGACCAAGCAAGGCCTCAGATCCCCAGATGGGCACTGTGGCTTTGCTTGTCTCTCCAGATTAAAGCCCTAAAGCCCTGTAACCATCTGGCAACTGCAGTTAGGTCCAGTGAGAACCAAGCACAAGGCCGCATGTGGCTCACCGCAGGCTCCTCCGCCTCCCAGCTCCCAGGCCGGCACCCACCCAAAACAACAAAGTCAAAGGACTGCCTGCTCATCTTGCTTCCATGACTTCAACTTTCGTTCATAATGCAAGACCCAATATGCAAACAATATTTCTTCCCTGTATTCTGAAAACACAGCTAAGATGTGGAAGAAAAACAACTAACAACAGAAACACCAGCTCCACGCATTTAACTCAGGTCCTTCCTTGTTTCTGTTTCCAACAGCATGAACCCCAAACTCTGAATTTCCTTCTCAATCTTTTTCTAGTGGCTCCAAAACACTTAGGGAAATTGTGACTGTGAGAAAAACTGCCACAAATGAGTACTTGATTAAAACTGGACAAGTGGAGCATAAGAGCCTATTGAATGAAACACAGAGAGAAAGGAAGAAAATCAAAATAAAGCCAGAGAGAAGAAATTATTGTCCACATTTGTCTAATACTGTAGAGTGAAAAAGATCTACCACTCACTGTTATTTTCTATATTCTATCATTTTCGATATTCTGTTACCATTTGCTAGGAAAATTTTGAAAATGCAATACATACATTAAAATGTTTTAAAAAGTAAAATGTAGAAAAGTTTTTTCTAATATACAAAAATAAATGTCATATTTTGTTATATTTTCTGCTATGTATTAAATTTTTGAAACTACTTAAGTGTTAATTATAATTCTGTTAAATAATAATTAATGTTATTATATGTACTTCTCCATGTCCATCCTACTGTGGAAAACCTAATAAAAATCACCTTATATTTTATTTAGGAATATGGCATAATATTATAAAATAATTTTAAAATAAAATATTAATACAAAGTAAAAAAGATATGTACACATATAAGTGTATTACAGACTTCATTTGGACCATTTCCTCAAGGCTATAAAAGGAGCAATATGTTTTTATTAGAGGGGAAAATTATTAAAATTGTCCCCATCCATGTTTTCAACCATAGTCTTAGACAAATAAAACTTTTAAAAAGTTATTTGTTATGATTTCTGAAATTTTTCCTGAAATAGTTTTTCTGAAAAGATTGATTTATTTTTTACTGGCTGACAAATCATCACACACTGAGTGGCTTAAATTTTCCCAGCATTATCTCAGTTTCTGTGGGCAGAAGAGCAGAATGCCCCAACTGTCTTAACTCTGGGCTCTCAGGAAGCTGAGATGAGAGTGGCAGCCATCCATGCTTTTGTTCAGAAGCTCTAGCAGGGAGAGATCCACGCCCAGGATCCACTAGGTCTCCGGGATCCCCTTGTGCCCATAAATTTCACATCCCTAAGGTTTTACTAGCTGTGGGTCAAGTATGAACTTGGCATCCAGAGGTTGCTCTCATTTTTTTTCAACAGATAAAATCATGTGTTTACCATTATTTCAAAGTATGTATATATTGTACAGTGGTTAAATTTATCTAATTAACAAATGCATTACTTCACATTATCTCACTTGTGATAAGAGCTTAACATCATCTCTGATAGCATTTTTCAAGAATATGCTACATTGTAATCACAGTCACTATACTATACAGTGGGTCCTTTGAATTCACCACATCTTACTATGAGTACATGTCATTTTGCCAGCATCTCCTCTTTCACCACTCCCTTCTAACACACTTCACTTCCAGGAGATGGAATTATTTTTATTAGACATATGAGTAAAATCATGTAATGTTTGCGTTTCTGTGCTTAGCTTTTTTCATTTAATATTTTATCTTCCAGGTTTACACATGTGGTCACAAATAACAAGATTTAACTCTATTTTATGACTCAATAATATTCTATTATGCATGTTTACCACATTTTCTTTGTCTCAGTATATACAGAATTTAGCTCAAACCGGATTAAGATTTAAATATGTCTGAAACTTTTAAATTAGTAGCAGAAAAGAGAAGAAGTTCTATGATATTAGTTCTATTATATTAGTCTGAGCAATATCTTCTAGATATGACCTCAGCATAAACAAAAGCAAAAAGGGACAAAGTAGATTTTACATTGAACTCAAAACCTTCTCCACAGCACAGGATATCAACCAAATCAAGGGAGAACCTACAGTAATAAAGAAAAAAAAGGAAACAAATATTATGTATATAGGGTGTGGGGGCTGCAGCGTGGGGGGAAAGGGGAAAAATGAGAATCAAGTCATGTCATATTCTGGCACAAACTTTCAATGTTGAATGTGATGATGATGTGTATTTATAATATACCAATAAAGATTTTTTTAAAAAAATTTTAAAAGGAATATAAGAACATATTTCTAAACAGTATACTTGGTAAGGGATTAATATACAAAATAAATAAAGAACACAAACTACCTAAGTAATAAAATATATAACTCAATTTTAAAATGGAAAAGATACCAGAATAGATATTCTCAAAGAAAGACATGCAAATGTCCATCAGGTATATAAAATGTGTTTATCCTCATTAATCAATAGGCAAGTGCAGACAAAACCACACTAGTGAAAATGTGGAAGAAAGGGAAATACATGCTGTTAAAAGAAAATCAGTACAGCCATTATTGAAAGCAATATGGACGACCCTAAAAATGTTAAAAACAGAGCTACCATATAGTGTAGCAATTTCAGTACTAAAATCTGAAAGCAGAGTAATAGCGGTACTCCCACCTTTAGAGAAGCACCCTTCCTAGTGGCCCAAACGTGGAGTCAAGCTAAATACTTGCAGATCTGCAGCACACGCTTGCCTCCATCTCAGCAAGAGAGAACCTCCTTTGCAATGAACATATTTAGAGCTTTGAATAAATGTGATTTCTTTTGGAAACAGTCAGGGGAAAAAAATTCCTGCTTTTAAAAAGCAAATGAGATTAAGCCAGACCCACTAGGAAGAACTCAGTTTCTTAAAGTCAACCTTACCTATATAATACATCGTAATTATGGGGGTTCATTCATCAGATTCCTAGGTGCCCCCCACATTCAAAGAGAAAGGGCAGCATCAGAGCAGTGGCCATTTGGGAATCATCTGAGAGTTCAGCCTATCACAGTGTACAAAGTTAAAAAAGCATAGGAACCCTCAGGCGAAGACAAGCATATGGGTTTACAAATGAAAGCAGTAGAAACCAGAAAACAGCTTGGGTTAGGAGTTTGAATACTGGACTCCTTGAAGCATAAACTCCAGTTTTTCTTCCACATTTTTATTATTGCATGTTGGCCATACAGGTTCATGGATTTCATTCTGACAGTTATACACAAACACCGTACTTTAATCATTCCCTCCATCCTGATCCTCTCTTCTAATTACTTTTGCCATTAGTTTCACTTTTTTGACAGGGTTTCAATTAATGGCATATTTATACCCCATTTCTCATCCTTATAATCCCCTAAATTCAGCACTTTAAGAAACTTGGGAAATTTTCTTTTTATTTTGAAGAGGTATGGAGTTACAAAAGTATTCTATGTAGAATTCTTGACTTGGACTTTTAGAATTTCTTTAATGTTAATTATTTATAGTTGTAGATGTAGTTTCACAACTCAGAGGTCAACAGTTCTCAAGTCAAAAAGGGAAGAAGAATAGGAGGATCCACTTATTAAATGTTGACAATTCATATTCTTTTCAAGTGCCTTAAATATATTTTCTTAAGTTTCATGGAATCCTACTCTTAATATTTTATTTTAATTAATAGATTTATATAGCATGCTTCAATTACTTAGTACCATGAAACTACTGAGTTACATTGATTTAAAGCTTGATAATCTGATTTTTGTGCTTGTATACTATTGAAAGTAATCTATTGATTCAAATTAACTATGTAACTTTAATTCTTTACTCATGCCATTTTTATTTTGTAACACTGATAAATCACTAAGAAACAATAAGTCTCTACATACAAATTACCTAAATCATGACATACTTGTTTTGGGCAAATCCCTAAAAGATGAAGTTCAAACTCTCGTTTGGCACTATGAGCTCCTTACAATTTCATTCCTGCCAACTTTTCCAGCTTCCCCTATACTAAACCCTGCATTTCAACTATTCTGCTCAGTAGCCCATGAACATGCCTTGGATGAAGTGACCTCTCTTCTGGTGCAAACATGCCTAATATTTCATGGACACTGTGACTCTGCATGGTTTCAGCTCTACAGGAAGCTACAACAGTTAAGAGGCATCCCTTAAACTGCAGGAGCAGCATTTCAGCTGAAGTGTGGTCTCCACTGTGGTGTTCTACTCTGAGACAGTGTGACTACAAATTAGAACAAAAGTGTTTCCACATCAGTATGTGCACATTCTAGGGAGAGGATAAGATGATCTACTGAAGTAGAGAATAATGAAATGTGGGTTCAAATATATAACTTAATCTCAGCCTTAAATTTCATTTTTGATATATTTGCAATGTGTTAAATATTGGTCTATGTACAGTTGTACATGCATGTACTACAGTACATGCAGTTTGCAACTGGAGTAAGTTCACTTTTTAAGGTAACTGTGTATCCAGTTGAAAACAGTGTCTAACCCAAATATAGGCATTTTAGAAGTTTGTCTTAAGTTAAACCAAAGTGTCTCATGTATATAATAAAATGAATTAATGAGATAAGACTGTTGTGAAGATTACAGGTGGCATTTTGCTTAAATAGACTACCCCAATTATTGCTTATAATGAGAATTGGATAAACATTAATGTAAGTATTAATTAAATGACATTCAAGGTTTCCAGTTGCCTGAAGAAGATGTATGCCCGTTGAAGAGCTCTAAATGGGAAACAGAGTCACAAGTTTCCAGGCCCTAAACAAGTGTCCACATTTGTGCACTATTGTTTGGGACTACAAAATGGTGGAATTACTATGTAAAATAAAATGTAATTCCCTCAAAATCAGACTTAGAACTACCATAGGATTCAACAATTCTTACTTCTGAGTATGCAATCCAAAGAAATTAAAAGGAAGGACTAAAAGAAATATCTGTACATCTATGTTCCTATTCGTAGCTGCACAATTCACAAAAAACAAGTAGAAGTTTATTGGCATAGAGCTAGATAAACAAAACATACTATAGGGCCAGGGACTTAGCTCAGTGATTCCAGCGCCTGTCTTGCAAGCGCAAGGACCTGGGTTCGATCCTGGGTAACCACATATCATTCTGGGTGTGGAGACTCACGCCCAGCAGCAATCAGTACCACATACCACAGTGCTGTGTGTGGTGGCTCATGCCTGTAATCCCAGCACTCAGGAGGCAGAGGCAGGAGGATTGCTGTGATGTGAGTTGGAGGCTGAGCTCAGGGCCAGCCTGAACTACAAAAGTGAGACCCTGCCTCAAAATTAAAAAACAAAACAAAAAAACATACTATATACCCACAACGTCATACTATTCAACCTTTAAAAGGAGGAAAATCACAATCTGGATGAATCTCGACATGAAGGTAAGGAAAATTAGTCACAAAACACAAATGTAGTGAAGTAGAATGGTGCTGGTCCTGGAGGGAGAGAGAAGGGGAAATTGCTATTTAACAGTGCTAGAGTTTCATCTTTGCAAGGAAAAAAATGTGCTGCAGGTCTATTCCACACACACACACACACACACACACACACACAACAACAACAACAACAACAAAAAAAAAAAAACACTTTTTCACTTTCACTTTACAATTAACTAGTTAAAATGATTTTATATTATGTGTTTTTCACTGGAGCAAAACAGACAGATGGGTGAATGGATGGACAAAGAGATGATATATTTATCATATATATCAGATATTATATACGTATTTATATATGATATATTTATATATATTATATTATATATAATATATTTATATATAATATGTGATATACATATATGACATCCATAGAGAGAGTTCATATGGGATGATAAACAAGAATGTTTTATCATATCATCATATCGTGTCAGAGTGGAAGACAATTTTTATCCTGTTAACATCAAACAACAGCAACTAATACATCACACAGTATGTCAGGTACTGGTGATTAAATTCCTTTTTCCAAACAATTTCAGGAAACATTACCAAATTATTGAGTAACTGGCATTTGATATGGCATAGCATTATAAAGTTTAAGGTAGCATGAAATGAGTGACATTAGGAGATACTAAGTTGGTATGTTTAACAGTACTTCACCAAACACTGACTACCTGGAAGGAGGAAAAGGTAGAGATACCAGCTGTGTTGCACATTTTTTTATGAGTGAGGAAACTGATATCTGCAGAGAAAGGACAAAAACATGACGCCAGTTTGGAGGACCTAGGATATAGAGATGGAGAGAAAATAAAATCATTATTACACATTCAGTTTGAGGTTCTCTGAGATATCTTGGTGGAAACACCCAGCAAGTACTCCAAAATGCTGATAAGAGTCAAGAAGAATCACAGGAAGCTGACAAAAAGCAATGGACATCAGTTTTCACTGCTTACAAGAAGTTTAGAGTAAGGAGACAATTCAAATATAACTTGGTGAAATTATTTAACGTAAAGAATGAAGAAGTAAATAATCCATGAAATATATTACAAAATTGTGTTATATAATTTTATAAAGCATAATCATTATCCACAATGTACTGTGTAAAAGAGTAATACAAGAACATGTAACTGATTAAATTTGTCTTCATTACATAAAAATCTCAAAAAAAAAGAGTATATAAACCACATTTAATGGAGAGAAGGTTGATAATGAAATAGAACTAGTCAAATAAAACAAATTAGATGTTTTGAAAATTCTAGATGCAAAAACAAATGATAAGCATATAGATATAAACAAAAAGAAACCAACTGTGGGAGTCATATGATATACTTTAAAATAAATATAAACATATGAACATAATCATGATATATACATAAAAAACATAATATAAAATAATTATAATGCAGTACATGCAATATGGGCCAGGAGGTAAATAACTACGAAGGGTTGAAAGTGAAAATGATAATTTTTTAATCATTAAAAAAATCATCAAAAAAATTAAAATTTGCATAAAAATAAAATGACTCAACTTTTTAGTTTCACATCTTCTCCATTACTTCTTATGTATTAGTAGATTGTTGAATTTCATGTACTTCACTCTATTTGGTAAAATTTTATTCTATGATTTTTACCTGTATGATTTTCATTACAGTTTTGAAAAATTATTTCTGTCCTTCTAGATATAGCTGTCAATATTATATCTATGCTTCTTCCCAAATATACACTGTGTGAAGAGAGAGAGGGAAGGAGAGAAGGCGACAGAAACAGACACAGAGAAAGACAGAGACAGAGATATTCCTGATTAGCTGAGGTAGGTATAAATGGATGAGAAATTTGGCATGATTTTTAAATTTCTTTCCATGTCACTTGGATTTTTTCAATAATGAGAATACTCATTTTTACAAAATCAACGTAATTTTATTTTCCAAAGGCAGTATACGGAGAATAAATATCTGAACAATACATATTTGTTTATACACCTACACTTTCACTCTAGGTTGCAGTGTGATTCTTAGTTCAAAACATATATTTAATTATACTTTTATCCTGACGTTCTTTCTCTTGATAACAATACTTTTTTAAACTTCACTTTTCCAACACTGACTGTTTTCACACATACAGATATAAGTATCAAGTATATTAATTTATAGATATTAGTATATGTAGTACATAGTATTAGAGGTCATTAGGCAACACTACCTAGGCAAGTATCATTACTCATAATTTACAAAAGGGAAACTGCATCTTTAGCTAAAAAACTTTACCTAGCTCACAGCTCTAGGTAAGCATCAGAACCAGGATCTAAATCTTGCTATAAAATCTGTACTCTACTCGCTATACCATGTTTCTTGACACGTCCTCTCCATTAATTTTATTTTATGTCATCATCCAAATGTAATGAAAACATATTAGATTTCCCTTACTTTCTCCTTATTAGACAGGAGACATATACATCAGCTTTTAGGAAAATCTCTTCCAGTGGTACTGACAAAGCATTGAGGCTCCTGAAAGTTGTGTTATCACATTCCTGCATTTGCTTCTTCAGTTTTCCTGTAAACTATGAAGGTGAGTCTAGAGAGTAAAATCCTTAAGAGTAGAATCCTGGTTGGCCGAAGACGTTTATAGAAAGAAAACAGATACATGACTCTTTATTTCATCCTTCACTGTTAGTTACTACTAAGACAAGGAAGAAGACTCAATGGACAAGTCAAGAACTACATTGCTAGGAAGTAAGTGTGGGATCATCTCTGTAACCAACAGAATGTAGCTCCTTCCTTATATTCAAGGGAGTTACTGTTAAAAGTGTCCTCCCAATACCCACCACCCCAGAGTTCCTTTTAAAGGTATCACCTATTTTTAAAGGTATCACCTTTAGACATAGACACTGTGCAAGGGACTTGTCATAGATTATTGATTCTTCAAAACTCTGTAAGGAACACCTATAATCAGCTAATAAACCACATTGCTGGTATTCCTTCTTGGGATGTGTTTGACCTGAAAATCTTATGCTATAATATCTTCTATAGTATTTGGCTATGGGCATCAATGTGCATCATAAAAGTGTAGAAGATTGGCAAAATCATGCTATTTCAGTGACTAAGAATATGGTTTTCCCTGTGTCTCAGACATGAAGTCTTCTAATAGATGTTGTCACAGTTCCTCATTTTTTATTTCAGTGGCACATTCCAGATTGAAGCCCAATACAGAGATGTGAGCCTGAGGCATGGAGTTAGAAGAGGTGGAAATGTATAGAGATTCCTCATGAAATATTCTTTCTTTCATTCTAATGTAGCATAAAGGATTTACAACAAAAACCGTAGTCAGAGAACTAACAAAAACTAAAGCTGTTTATAAACCAGCCAATGAATATTCATTCTAATCACTCTACAGTAATCAATTAGTAACATGCACAGCAAGAATGGTATTAGCTCTGAGGCTACAGATAACAAACTGAATAAATCATCATTTAAAATGACTAAGATAATGCATATTCTTTTCCGGATGAAAATTCATTTTTGTTTCATAGTAGAAAAAAATAGCAAAAAATACAACAAAGCTAAAATGTACCCCTTAACATCTATTCTTACATATATAGGTCAAGAAAAATGTTCCTCACATTATCTAATTATACAATTTTAATATTCAATACTTAAGAACGAAAGACAATAACATCAGCTTTGAAAATTTCTTCTTAATGTTTTAAACAATAAAAATGCAATGCAATGCAATGCAAGATAATGCATCAGTCATTTTTAAGAGAAATGTTCAATGAATTATCTGTTTTTTTCTTAATTTACCATTCATAGATTCAAGTGGTAGAATCTATCTTGGTAATTTTGACCTGAAGTATATTTCAACTAACTGTTTCCATAAAACAAAATCTTAATCAGTACCAAGAGCTTCTAAAATCAAACTCAAGAATTAGCAATGGGATAAAAAGTAACCTTAATTATGCTTATTTAAAATGATCACTGATAGGAAGTTTGTTGTAATAAGTGTCAGACATTTGCTGTGTCTTTTCCAGATCTGTTTTCAGTTGCTTGGCCTTTTATTCTTCTATATTTCTGACCCTTTTAGTAAAACATTAAAAATAATAGTGACAGTATGGAAAAACCAGATGGGGCACTCAACAAACTGCATGTTTGCACACAAGTGCAGGTCCCACTCCAGACCTAAAATGGCTGAGTCGCAGAGTGATGTTGCCTGGTGACCAGGCAGGATCTCCTCGGCCACACAGCAATCTAAACACCAGAGACAGAGAGGTCCATCTAGCTCAGACACAGCCAGGACAAATATTTTTAGGCATATTTATCTTTTCCAGTGGACCACTGTTTTTATTTTAAGTCCATTGTCAGGTGCTTGATTTTGTCAATAGTTATGTTGAGAGCTGAGGGACATAAGGATCCATCTGCAAAGCTACCTCTAATTTTGGTGAAAGTAAGAGGCAGAACCATGCTTCCTGAACTGTGAAACTGATAGTCTTGTAACAATTAAGTCTGTGTGTGTGTCTACTCTGTTCTTGTAGAACCTCCCACTTTGCTATCTGTCTCTCTTTCATTAAACTAAAGCAGCTAATTAGCCCAGGCCTGTCCTCTCCCCTTTCTCTTTCCCTTTTCACAGTCGTAATGATGGCTAATTATCAGCAGCAGAGGATCAGTGCGACATTAGGAGAGCAGCATCTCTGGCTGACAGCAAAGCCAGCTATTGGGAACGCTGAATCCTCAAGGAGCTTAGGATGATTCTTAGGCCACTTGAAAACACCGTTCAAAAGCAGTACTTCATTTCACTGAATATACACCATTGTATGTTAAAAAATGCATTTTTTGTCTTCTTGGTAATTGCACCCCTGCTATTATGAAGAAAAATCAATATGGTTTAAGCGAGCAATAATTTGAGATGTGAAGAAAGGATAAAAGAAATCCTTTATTTATTTTTAACTCATTAAAATAATGATTGGTTGTCTCTCAGAGAAGGTGGAGCCTGTAATTCTACGTGAGGAACAGTGGAAAAATTTCATAAAGAGCAAAAGTAGAATACATGAATTAAAAACCTCTCCAACATTTCAAAACAGGTTTGAATGAAAACTAGAGCTTTTAAATACGACATGAAAATCATTATCTAAGAATATCACCTGACAGATGACATCTTTTCCTATAAATATATGGAATCTTTACTGAAAAGAGAAACACACGTGCTACTGTACTATCACTCCTGGGGCTGTCACTCTAAAGTACACGTCTAAGCAATTCTTTAACAACTGTACATTCATTTTTGACTGAAAATATCAGTAGCAGAGCATGTGAAGAACAGTTTGAGTGACTGGTATACACCTTAGTGCCTCCAAAACCACTAAAAAATTCATGATAATTACAGTTTTAAACTATTTTTGTAAAGGATACATACATTAGCCCAAAAAATGGATGTACCCAAATTTGTACAAAGATAAACACATTGGCTCTACACACCCCCAAAAGCTATCTGACAGTTTAACAAAGGGACCTAAGTTTAAAATAAAAATGACAAAACCAAACTTCCTGCTACATATATATATATATATATATATATATATATATATACATACATAGTTTAAGTAAATTCATTGTGAATGATTATTTTGCTCGTAGAGATAGAATTGTAATTTGTTCTGCTTATAAATAAATTTTTATCAAGTTTTTAGTGTTACTCTCAACATCAATGAATCAAAACATTTCATTCTCTACAACAGACTAGCAGCTGTAAATACATCTCAGGTCTAATTCATGCCAATCTCGTCCGCACCATTTAGTAAAGCAAGACAATCATCTCACCATTGTCTAGAAGTTCCACATTTAAAGGAGGCCACGTTTGTGAATCCATCTCCTAGAAATCTTCCAACGATAATGTATTAAAAAAAAAAAACTTTCATACATGCTTTCTTCCATTTCGCCTTTATTTCCATTTCCCAGCTTCCACCTGAATTCCAGAAGAATGTATGTCCTACAAGCACACTTCCTAATTAATGAGGGTAACCACGGACTGCTCTCCCAACTCGACCCCCCAAATACTGCTCCGAAAAGCCTTCCCTGCACACATTTCCGATTTATTCTACCTCCGGTGGAGAGAAAGATAGCAGAGCCTTCAAGACGCCGCCTTTCCAGCATCCTCCCGGAGCACCGCACTGGGAAACAGCGCCAGAAAGGGAGGGGAGGAGAGAGCCAAAGCTCCAGAAATCTCAAAGACAGGCAGAAATACAAAGGGTACAGACAGCCTGGCCACCCTGCTCGAACTGTACCCACCGCGGGAGGAGGCGGCCAGCTCTCCGGCAGCAGATCTGCAATCCTGCGTGCAGCCCGCAGATACCATCTTCTGGTACAGCCGAGCCAGGCTGCTGCAGCTCGCCCGCCCCTCAGGCATCTGCGCGCGAGGCTGAGACACACTGGGCTCCTGCTGCCAGGACCAGCTTCGTGGCCAGGAGACTGGGGCCACCCAGAAAAAGGGACAAGAGCACGTCCCAGCTGATCGCGCCCAAACCCGTCTCCCTTTGTTGTTCATCAATTTGCGGCTTTATTTGTGCCACGGGCCAGCGAGGAAGCGAATGGGGGTGGGGGAGGCGGCAGGATGCAGCTCCGGGACCTTAGCTACGGTCTGAACAGGGTGGCAGCAGGCTTCTGGAGCCCCGAGTCTAACAATAAAACCCGGGAGCGTCCTGGGGGCACCGCACAGGCACCGCTCGGGCCACATCAAGGCTTTGTGCCAATGAGCAGACCCTGTAGACTATCGATCCAAACCGTCCGTTCCCGGAGTGTGCGGCCGGGCTTCCAGCCTGGCCTTAGCACCACGGTGGCGGCGTTGGGACACGCGCCAGGCGCCCGGCGAAGGACCTGGGACAATGGCCCGGCCCGAGGACGCCGCCCGACCCGGGCCGGGAAGCTGCGGCGGCGTCCGGGCCCGCTTCGAGGTGCGCTGCCGCTTTAAAATAAAGGACCACAAAGACTCCTGGTGGGGAAGTCGCGTCTGGTAACGCGAGTGGGAACGACTTGGGGAGGGGGTGGGGGGCTCGAGCCAACAGTGGCTCGCGGCTCCCCCCCGCTCCTCTCCTCCCTCCCCACCAGGCTGCTCGGGCAGACAAATAACAGAGGGAGGCGAGCCACTCACCGTGGTCTTGACGGGCACGTAGAGCACTTGCCTGGCGCCGCCACCTGCCCCGCGGACCTCGTCCGGCTGGCCCAGCTGGAAGCCCTTCGATTTGACCCAGAATTTAAATTTGGCGTTGTCGGTGGAGCTCGACTCGGATCCGTTGAGGAGCTGGACGATCCGTTCGTATTTCTTACGGGTCACCGTCTTGGTCTTGCCCGAGTCCCCGTAAGTCCTGAGGCACCAGTCCTGGAACTGGCGGTACATGTCGCGCTCGCTCTCCATGTTCCCTGCGCCCGGCCGCCCGCCGGATGCTCCCAGCGCACTTCGCACCTGTTCACCCCGGGCTCATGAAAAATGCAGCCCGGGCCACGATGTGGGGACGCGAGGTCCGGCCGCCGCGGGAGCCTGGCTCGGGTGGGCTGGGCTGGGCTGGGCTGGGCTGGGTGGCGTGGGGGGAGGACGGGGCGAGGGAGGAGGGTCCGCTTGGGCACCAGCAATGGATGCCCTGTGCTACCAAGTCTGGTCCATTCGGAACTGCGAAGGATGTCTGGGCGCTGTTCTCCTCTTCGGGTCGTTTTCTTCAATAGTGTGAGACCAGGACTATCCCAAGAGCGTCTGTCTGGCCCAGAAGAGCGAGGCTTTGAATAATTAAAATCCCATTCCTCGGTTTATTAAAATCCCAATATTGACTTGAGGTGGTCCCTGGAGCCTCGCCGCGGGCCGTGTCCCGGGCAGGGCAGGTGGAGCGCAGCGCCGCCCCGCGCGCCCCGCGAGCGTCCCCAGCCCGGGCCGGTGGGCCAGGCGCGGGCTGCGCCTCCCCGAAACCGGCCCGGCCCTGCGCTCCCGGCGGGCGCGCGTCCCGGCTCCCGCCCCGGTCCTGCTCCTCTTCGGCCTCCTCCGCCACCGGCGTTGAGGGACTAGACAGAGAGAAAGTTCTTACCTGACATGTTTGTAAGCCTATCAAATCCTGCGTTACGGGAATCTTAAGACAAGCAAGGTGTTTTAAAATGTCATTTCTTCCGACGCATCGGGCTGAATCCGGCCCAAACGCAGAGTCCAGGAGTTAAGCCCCAGACATGGAAGCGCCTTCGTAGAGATGAGGCTAGTTGCGTGGGATCGACGCGGTGCCCGGAACCGAGGCGCGTCCGGGGAGACGCGGGTGCGCGAGCGCTGGCCGCGGGCTGCGGGGCTCCCGGGGGACGCGGGGCCCCCAGACAGGACCCTCGCCGTTTCCGCGGAAGTGGGTGCGAGACATAGAAGTAAGTTTACGGTGCAGATGCCGCAGCCCCTGTGCATGAGGTGAAAATCCAGACAGAGACCGTCCCCTCGCTCGGTCCCAGCCGGCGGGCCCCGCGGGAGGCTCCGGCGGTCTCTCCCCCGCCACGTCACGGACGCCCCCTCCGCCGCGCACGGCCGCCGAGTCGGAGTTCCTCCGGACGACGCTGCCCAGCGCACGGGCTCAGCGGCTCCTCCATGCGGGATGTCCGTCCGCCGGTGGCCGGGCTGGAACCAGGGGAGTCCCCGTCCTCGCGAGGTGGCCACGGCCGCTCCTGTTTATTCCTCTCCCCGCCGAGGCCCGCGCCCGTCCCAGGCGGCGGTTCTGCCGGGGAGCGGCCTGGCCCGTGGCCGAGCCCACAGTCGCCACCCCTCGTCCTCTCCCCAGACGGCCGAGCCTCTCGGGGGAGCCCGGCTGGGTGTTGGTGCC
This sequence comes from Petromus typicus, assembly GCA_004026965.1. NCBI lineage: Eukaryota > Metazoa > Chordata > Mammalia > Rodentia > Petromuridae > Petromus > Petromus typicus. Next base: position 16,753 of record PVIR01004093.1, read on the forward strand.
CCCGAGCCGCGGCTCGTCCCGGCACTCGCAGAACGGCCAGCGGCTCCTGCTCGGCCGGCTGAGCGTGTGCGTGTGTGCGAGCGCGGGGCCAGGGTGCGCGATGCGCGGGGGGCGCAGAGCGAGCGCGTCTCGGGAAGGTCTCGCGGCGGCTGGAGCCGGGACTGACAGCCCGGGCGGAGCGCGAGCAGCTCCACACACTAAACCTCTCGCCTCTCCCCTCACCCCACCCCTCCCACTCCCCTCGCCTCCCCCCCAACCCGGCCCCTTCTAAGCTTTCTGATTGGCCAATGGGACAAAAGTTTCTGTGGAGACGGCTGGGCGCTGACGTCACGGGCAGAATTGTCCCATTTAGGGATCCCGGGGGCAGTGCGCATGCTGCAGGCTGCAGGTTAGAGGCGGGAGGAGGTAGCAGCGGGCCGGGCGGCAGCCAGGTGGCAGAAAGGAGCACGCAGCATCCAGGTGGGGGGACGACTCCAGCAGGGTTTCCATGGAGATTTCCTCTGGGTCTAGCCTAAAAACAGCAGATCAGCTGACACCATTAGCTCAGGACCTAATTACTGCTTATTGGAGCAACAAATGAGGGAGAGGGCCAGCTGCAAAGGAAGAGTTTTATCCCCCTCCATCTTCTCCTTTCTCCCCCTCTCTCTCCATCGCTCTTGAGTCCCGGGTGAATTCTCATTAACTTGCAAGATTCCTGCAACAACAGCTCCGCTTCTCCAGAGGCCACCCCGACTGCCTGTTTTCTTTTTATTTCCTTCTTTTGTGTAAAAAAAAATACAAACATAAATCAATTGTCCTGAGTCCTTGAATCACTCACCGCTAAATATTACAAAAGGAGAACTCCGAGGACACACTGTCAAAAACAAGCCACAGAGAATCTAATGTGCCCCGGGAGGATGGATAGGAGATCATTTTGAATTTATTGAATACTTATTTTTAAATCTTTTCTTTCACGTTGAACGAAGGTTCCAATATCTTAAGTCCATAAATAGCCACTGAACAGAAACCTGAGTGACCCTGTTAAGTGTGGTAAATATCACAAGCACAACTTTGTAAAAGTTTCCCTTTGGCATCAGAGATAGGTAAGATTTCCAAGTAGAGAGATCTAAATTCTGTTGCGTATTACTCACGTGTTTTCAAGAAGTTTCTGGATGGATAGTAGATCCTGAAGTAAGTGGTCTTTCAAGAGTGAGCTACTTGCGTTTCTGTTCTGATTGTAAGCTAATTTATAATTTCACAGTTGTTTTTGGTACATCTTTACTCAGAATGAAATCTGTCCCTCTCCTAAACTCCTTTGGATAGTGTCTTTCAAACATTTTTAAAAATTATTTTTCTAAGTACAGCCCAGGCTTCATTTTGGAAAGATATATATGTATCTATAGATAGATAGATAGATAGATAGATCATGGAGATACATATGTCATATATATGACATATATGTGTGTGTGTGTATATATATATATGTGTGTGTGTGTGTGTGTATATATATAATTATTCAGTTTAGTAAAGTACGGTCCCACTAAATACCTTTATTTTATGAATTTTACAGTCCATTAAAAGGTGATTGGCAAGCTATAATTTAAAGGAAATCATTAGAGATTTAAGAACTATACTATAGCCTGTACTGTGTTTATATTTTTCTGTATGCTTCACTGTTCAAATAAATTTTTTATTGAAAGACCAAATTTGTATTTTCTAGTTTTTCCAGTAACTCTAGCATAGTGAACAATACACATAAGTGCATTGTGCTTCCTAAAGTGCATACAAAGTTAATAAATTAAGGACAACAAGGAGGAGAAAGACAAGGAAGGGAAAAGCAAGCAGGTACAATGCTGGTTAAGCCTGCTGATGTCTGTTGGGGGTGTTAGGATGAAGTTAGTCTCCACTTCAGAAATGCTAGGTAGTGTATTTGTGACTGCTGGACACCCTGATTCATGGACACATTGTCCGTGTAAAGAGCTGGCAAAATGCAAACAAATATGTCACAGCTCTCACTTGTTTTGACTAGACTTGATAGAGATGCCAAAAACCCCACAAAAATTAAAGTAGATCATAAAAAATGTATTCTTTTGAGAAGGAATGGATATATGAATAACTATTAAAAGAGTACTCAAATGAAGTAAAGCAACGAGGAACCCTCAGGGTCTTGAGGGCCCATCTTCTCAAATCCCTACGGACTCTGTTGTCTCCAGAGGAACCTGAAGTGGGATTGCTCTGTATTTCGTACACATTGTTGACTGCATGGCTGTGCCAACACCTTTTACCCGATTTTGCACATCTTACAGCAGAAGTATTGTGCTAAAGTCTCTGACGAAAATCTTAAACCCTTTGGCAAGTCACTCTGGACTCAGTTCCTTCCCTTTACTTGGGTCTTTGTAGTCCACCTGGAATATCACGCTGTGCCTCTTCTTCCGCTCTATGATTTCTGTACACAGGCTGCCTGTAATTTAAGTTAGTGTATTCTTCAGAATGGATTCTGCATAGGGCACATCTCTTGAACAGAGTCTTTGCTCCTGAACTAGATACCAACCCTCTATCTAGGCCTATCTTGGGCCCAGATTCCTGCCTAGAAAGGAAGAACAGAGGCAGAGGAAGGCAGAAATTTTTATATTGAAAGTTTGTTTTAACTTAATGCATATAAAGTTTAATGTAAACTTTACATAGTTTATATAAATATAAAGTTTAATATAAAATCAATATGCTTCTGTTAGAAAAGTAAATTTTTTTGAATTTTGTTTTCAACTTATATATAATGGAAAACTACACTTTAATATCATTCACAAACACGCATAGAAACTAGGTTAATTGATAAAATGTAACTGCAAAGAATATAGAGTCCTCATCATAACATTAAGTCTAAAGATAAACAAGTCCTCAGTGATCCACGCATTAATCATGCTCTCATTCAGTAGATATTCACTGACTCAATAGGAGTCAGGGTTAAAGTAATCAGTGAGATTGAAATAGTTCCCATCTCAAAAAACTAAAATGCTTTTAAGGAAACCAGGTAATAAACAGGGAAATGTATGTTTAGACTCCAAGTTAATATACAGGAGGTGCAGTAAAAGAAAACCATAATGAGAGAAGGGACTCAGTGAGCCTAGGAAAGACCTTCCTGACTAGTTAATATTATCATGAGAACAGTAGGATATGAACGACGGGCAAAGTGAAGATCTTAATGCAAAGCATCACTTGGCGTATTGGCGTATTGGAGAAGACAGTGAAATGGAACTTGTTGAGCTTGGAAAACAGACAGAGTGAGATCTGAGTGCCCTTTCACAGCCAGATCTTGTGAGGCACTGCTTCCCAGGATAAGAAGTTTGTGTTTTATTATTGACCCAGTAGGAAACCAATAAAATGCTTAAAGAAGGAGAATTCCATGTTATACATTTTACAAATTTCTTTGACCACTTTCGAAAAGAAGTATTGGAAACCAGCAAACGTAGAAGCAGAAATACCAGATGATAAACTTAAATAATTGTAATAGCTTAGGTGTATATACTCAGGATCATATTGGTTACAATAGAATCAAAAAGAAGGAAGCGGATTAAAGATATGTTTGCAAGATAGAGCAGGCCTTGCAGACAGCAACAAAATGATTCTTTATTTTGCTCCTACCCCCTTCATATGTTGAAATCCTAATCTTCAGGGGTAGTATTGTATCCCTTTGGGATACAATTGAGTCTTGAGTGCTCAGCCCAGAATGGTACTCGTGCCTTATTGGCCTCAGAGAGCTCTTAGGTCCTGTTTCCATGTGGGAACACGGCAGATAGTCACCTATCAAAGGAACTCTCGTCTACTAGATTCAAAATCTACGAGCACCTAGATCTTCAACTTCTTTGCCCCTAAAAGTGCAAGAAAAATATTTCCGTTATTTATAAGTCCTGTAGTATGTAATATTTTGTTATAGAAAAGCAAACACTAATGAGCTGCTGGAGTGCATGTAACAGAAAGGAGAAAGAACAGGGTTAGGAAGGGCCGCTCGGTATCCGTGTCAGGCTTTCAACTGCGGCTACTAAAGCCTTGGACTTAGAAAGAGGAAAATGAGGGAGGAACAGATTGGGAGTTGGAGGCTGAGGGAGGAGCAGAAGCAGGTTGGGGTGGAGAGGCAGGAAGAAAGAATTTAATTTCAGAGAAGTTAAATTTGAAATACCAGGAGAGTCGTTCATGTAGGCATTTGAATTTAGAAGCTTGAACTAGAGTGAAAAGCCTGGACTAGAGATATAAATACAGGAAATGTAAAGCCGGAGGGATGAATGACATCACCTCTACCCACATTTCCCCCTAAAAGAAATAGCCTTCATCTTTTGCTATTGACTTTGTAAATATCAATATGCTGAGATTAAAATAAGATATCTTGCAGCAGAAATTGGCTTCTACTGGAATAACACTGGTTGTGGAAATGCCTGAGAAAAATAGCATAGAAATTTGGATCAATCTGGAGCTAGATCTAAGCTGTCAGTGAGTTTCAAAATTTACATGGCTTTAAAATCATTTAAAACCTAGAAAGGAAAGAGTTGAATGCTGTGGTTAGACCTACCCTAGATTAAATTAGGACCCAGAGACATGCTAAAATATGAATTTAAAATTTGTGAATAGCCTCTGAACAAATTTTCCATTGAAGGGATTGGCTAGAGAATTTATCTACTGAGTTGAGTCAGTATGGAAATTTAAACCCTTCCAGCTAAACTGGAAAGTATTATGGATACACATGCTCCTTTGAAACCTAGGAGTTGTGAATGTCTTATGCATTCAATGTTTAACAATCTATTAATAACTCTTTCAAAGGAAAAGGAAGTCATAAAAGAAGCAAATGGCCAGCTCAATCAGCAATCTGATTATCATGTAAACTTGTTAACTTTTCAGAGTGACATAGAATAAACAAAGTTAAAGCAGAAGCATCTTCCTTATGCAGATAGATAAATTTGGAAGCATAAAAATGATCAAACCTGATTTTATTAGTTGACTTCCTTCTTATTGACTCTTCTCTCAAAAGTTTTGAAAAGATCTCATATATGATAGTACACTATAGGGATATAAGTATGTTACAGGAATATATATAATACAGTACACTACAGGAATATATGTGTGTGTGATATGTGTGTAAATGTATGTACGTATGTAAATACATAGTATTATAGTATCAGCACTGATATTCCATTTCCTAATACAGAATAGAATTTTGGTGTTTGTTGTTTCTTTGGCAAGATCATCATTAAATATTATGTGACGACTAGAATTTAACTTCCGTAAATATTTACATGAACAAACTAGGAACAAATTGGATATTTTTGCAGGCTTGATTTGCTGAATTTCTTTTTAAATTCTACTTTTTCTATCTCCATATAAGCAGGCTCATGGTACAGCCCATTCTTGTATCTTGTCAGCCACATATGGACTTATTCAATGTTCATACACCTGACATTTTCATCTAGCTGCTAGAACTATAACAGAGTCCAAAGTTAACAGTCCAGTGTTCATGTCCCTGTAACAGAGAAGAAAATACATTTTTTTCTGGCCCCAAATATTGCTTTATTCCCCACTAGCCATATGGCTTATCTTTTCTTCCAAAATTTAATGTCTTAAAACAGCAATCCAAATACACATCTTCAACTCAGTGGACAGTACTATTGTAGAATTTCTAAAATATCTTTAGACTATTTTGTCATGGGGAAAAAAACTCTTTGGGGAAGTGGGAGCACCACACTTCTGTTCAACTTTAATTAATTATTTTTCCTGTTTCCAATTTTTACTCTGATTTCAGGTAAGTAAATAAATTCATATCTACCATCATCATCTAGCCCTTATATGTTATTTATAAAACATGATTAATCATTTTAGGACATTTATCCTAAAACTCGCTGGATAAAAGTGACAAGAATGGCGCACAGAGATTTCTTGGCTAAAACTACAGACTCTAGAAATAGTTTTTACATGGAAACCATCTGAGCTCAAACATCAGAATCTATAAAATAGTAACAATGCTAACTTTGAAGTAAAGGAAACTGAAGGAATATCTCCTCTTATTTCCATGGGACCATACCAACTGGATTAAGGGAAGAAAAAAGTTTTAAATTTCTCTTAGCTTTTCTCACCTAAAACAGATACCTGGTGGCATTTAACAATGTTTTAGTTTTGTCAGTACATGTTTGCAGTACAGCATGATTGCATTCATCACTTATGTAACACATCTCAATTCTTTTTCTCATCCCATTCTCCTCTCCCCCTTCCCATCTCCCTACATCTCTTGGATGCTAAGTCTCTAGGAAAGTCATTAATTAAATTTTTTGATCCAAAAACAGAATAAGCATACAGAGGTTCCAAAATTTATGTTTCTATCATTGTTTACACTGAGTTTTAGAAGTGAAAGTTAACTTGAATAAAAGTAAATCTTCATCAAATGTGTAAAAATATCTCAAGATTATCCAGTTTAAAGTATGCACTTTCCTAACTCTGCTAGCCTAATAAAGGATAGAATAAGCATGGGCTGCCACCAAACAATTTATTTAAGGAAATACTAATTTTAGATTGGACCAAAATGCACAACCAAGTTATATGTATGCATGACATACAAATTGTTTCACATATCATACAGGACAATTTAATAGCAGCCTGATTAAGTGCAATTTTAGCCATTAATTCATAATTCAGTGTGATGATTAGATCAAAGTCCCACATAGAAACCAAAGGTGAGACTTTAACTCAAGACTGCAAAATGCATAGGTTTGTTGCATGATTGGGATTAGAGTCTGTAGGGGAAGGGTAATATTCCCAGCAAGAACATCTTCTGATCAGTAGCAATCAACATACCCACTTAACTAAATTATCCCATAAGGAATGCCAATATCAATATCCTACTAAGAAGGATGAGCATCATACCAGGTGCAAGGCACTGGAGCTGGGACTGAAGCTTCCCTGTTAGCCCTGAGACCACATCTCTATGAGTGTGGAAGTAGTCAGCAGACTGCCCTTGCCACCCACTTTCTAGTAAAAATAAGTTTAAATTCTCAGTAGAGGAAACACCCACAATTTGATTCATTAGATTTGCCTCAGGTTAAAATGCACTACATGTGAGGACACCATCAATGATGTGCAAATACACAGCAAAACTATCATAGGTACAAGCCAGCACAGCTACAACACTAAGGGCTTTTTTCAAAAGCAGCCAAAGTGTTCTATCATAGTAGAAAACAAAATAGTGATTGCTTTTGTGGTAGTGATTGGTAAAGGACAGTAGAAAGATTATTTGTTTGTTACTCTTTTCAATGCTGGGAACATTCTGTTTCCTTGTCTAGGTGCTAATCACAACACAAGTGATTCACTTTGTGAAAGTCTACCCAGCTAATACCGATCCTATTTTCCATGTATGCTGATCTTCAACTTTAAAACATAGTTTAACTAAGCAATAATAAACTCCCAAGAAATCAATACCAAAGTCTTAAAAGTAAACATGATGTGCTAAAAAGGGGATAAACTGGAAAAAGAGAACATGAGTGGTTAAAATTAGAGGTATTAGTACAGTGATATTAATAAATCTCTAAATGTCAATGATCTAAATAAGACAATTTAGGGACAGAGATGGTCAAAATGTATTGGCTATATAAAAAAGTTTTAAAATACAAATATTCATATACATAAAAGTAAGGGATGAGAAAATATATCCCTTTTAACATAACAAAAGAAACTAGATTGTAATGTTAATTTCAGATAAGTTTACTTTAAAATAAAACAAAAAATTTGAGGCATGTTGGATAACACAGATAATGATGAAATGGTTAGTTCTCCAATAACACATCACAATCATACCTTTATGTGAATTCACCTTACAGAACAGCCTAAAACAATGTCAGCCAAAATGTGATAAAATTGCAAAAAGAAATAAAAAACCCACCATCACAGTTTACGGTTTAACATCCCGCTGCCAGGTATTGATTTGCTAAGTCATGGAGAAAATTAGTGAGGATATAGGTAACCTCAACAATACTGTAAATCAATTTGACTTAAGTGTTTGTAGAACATGTCCTCCAACAATGGAGGAAAGGCAACCAGCAGGACAGACCAAATGTGGCACTGCAGTGCTCTCCAATTAGGCTCGTGGCCTCTCTGTTACCACCTTCTCATCAGCATTTCTACAAGCCCAAACCCTCTCAATACCTCCCTCTATAATAAAAGCTAACACTTACATAGCTAAATGTGGGCTAACTCTGGGAATCCTCACAACTTTCTCAATGTTACCAGAGTATATTGTGTGCATGTGTAACATAAAACTATGATGAGAATTTGCCCTAAAAATTCATTGCAGTAAAACACACATTATCATAATCACCCTCATAATACTCCCTCATTTCAAAAGCACTTACCCCATTGTTCTTGACACTTTATTTTCCATCAGTACATATTTGTAGCACATGCCATTGACAGGCATGCTTGGAGGTGGGTACATATACATAGTATGATTTGTTCTTTTTAATAATCCCTGTATACTTCTTCCTCTCTCCATCTCCTTCTCTAATTCCTCTGTCTTATTTGCAATCTTGTGGATATTATTAACCTTAGATCCTAATTATAGTATATAATGTTTACATTCTTTGAGATTATAGGCTCCTGTACGTCGTGTGTCTTTATTTATTTATTTCTTCCCCCATCCCTTGACCTTGATCTCTTGTATCCTTTTCCATTTGCAAGATATGCATCCATCTCTTTCAGTCCATCCATTATTATACTCTTTGTACTTTGCCTTATGCAAATGAGAGATACTGTATGATATTTAAGATTGTGTGACTAGTTTATTCTTCCCACTTACTAAAGAAATTCTTGAAGTCCTTTTCAGTGAGTGTCTTTATGAGGTGTGAGCAAAAAAACAAAGTGAAGGCTGGTTCTGCCATCCAACAGAAAGCAGGCTTGCAAAAGCATTGCACAGTGTCTGCATCCATCTCATTCACTAGACTAAGTATTGTATGACTTCCCCCAAATCAAAATGACCAAGAAAACTAACCATTTTGAATCAACTCAGGGTATAACATAGGCCTAATAGCACAAGCACATAAAAGAGCACTTCTGGAACTGTTTAAGAAAGTGGTAAACATGGCAGGATAAGTGTGTTTGAATCAAGGGAGAGTACTTTGCGGGAAAATAATGACAACATGTCTCTTACTATAAGGAAGTTTTAAAATGTAGACATTACTCTGTCATACCTCATAGATGATAGAGGTACAAAAATACCTCTGGTGTGAGATAAGTATAATGTATATGATGATAACAGTTTTTGACATTGATAATTTGTCGAAAATGTTTGAAGTGCTACAATTATTTTGGTTTTTTAAGAAAAAAATGGATCACGTTTTTATATTTGGGACTCCAATTTTATTGTAACTTTGTAACTAACCTAGACTTGTATCTTAGTTCCATAATTCTCATTTTTAACACAAATATGAAATATTATGTTTGAAATGTGTAGATCTTTAAAATAGTATGTGTTAATGTATCATAACCTACATGCCAATATATATAGTCTGTTAAAATTAATCAAATGTGAGATAAAGTAAACCAGGCTCTTCTTAGTTATTTTTTTGATTTCTTCTAAGCTATCTCTTTGTAAAATGACTTAAAATGTCAATAGAAAAAGATCCAGGTACCATCATCAGGATACAACTGCAAGAGAGATAATTGTAGCCTTTAAGAAAATGGAATATAACAAAGAAAAACAGTCTTGTTTCTCACCTACAAATAATGTACCTAGGTGTATCTAAAGACTAACCAGTTGATGAACAACTCATTGAAACAACTTGGTCTTTCACAAAACACAGAAGGAATTTCTTTATTTTGAATAACTTCAATCTGAGAGGCAAGGCTGTTGAATGAACAAATCCACAAGGTACACAGCACTAGGTTCTTTTAAAAAATAATGACACTCTCATTAGTAGTACTCTTCATTGGTGTCATTTATTTTGTAGCAGAGAAGAGTTCAGAAATAAAGATTCTATTCAAGACATTTGATCTTAAAATCCAATGTATCTTTTCTTTCTTTCACAGATTGATATTGAAAATGTTGTGCTGACATACCTCACCACCTTGGTACTACCAAAAAAAACCCCACCCCATAATCAGAGTCAAAGTTGTCCAATTTTTTCTCCTATTTCCTTCTAAAATTTTATAGTCTTGTACTTCATATATAATTTCATGGTCCATTTAAAATTCATTTTTACTGTATATATTTTTATACATAAGGACATCCAATTTGTTCAGCTTCAGAGCTTAAAAGACTACCCTTCTCCACTAAACCATCTTTGCATCTTTGTAAAAATCATTTGGTTATTCAATAGTCTCCAGTTACCCACAAAGCATATGTCCTAAGCCTCCCAGCGAATGCCAGATAATACACTGCAATACAACAGATCACATAAGAAAAATATGTATGTGTGGGGCTCAGTTTTATCAGCCATATTTTTAAAATTGATTTAATTGGCACATCATACATACATTATGATCACACTCAGCATTGAGGGTTTGTACCAGTACATGGCTGTATTGCTATGTCCTTTTAGATTAAATCTGTCCTTTGTTTTATGCTCTGCTGTCTCCTCTGCATCTCTACCATTAATAAATAAAATAAAGGTTCCTTGAACACAAGCCCTGGGATATTCCACAGTCCATCTGATAACCCAGACATATACTAGGAGATACACAGCAGATAGTGCCCACAACATGAATAGACAATCGAACTGTTCACATCCCATGTGGGAGGGTGTAAGATTCCATCACGCTCTTTGGAATAGTGTGAAGATTAGAACTGATTAGTTATTTATAGGATTTTAAGTTAATATTTTCAAACAGACTGCCTGAAATAACTTACCACCTTGGATAAAGGGAGAATATTGTAGTAATCTTGACAGTAATTCTGGACTATGGTTGTTATGTGGTCAGTCTTTTTGTCTTATTTTTATTATTTATGAACATAGTACATAATTTTATGTTCTTTGTAGGAAATTGGTGTATATTCATAAATATATTTAAATTACTGGGCATGGAGACTCACGTCTAACAGCAATCAGTACCACATACCACAGTGCCGGGCGTGGGGGCTCACTCCTATAAGCCCAGCACTCGGAAGCAGAGGCAGGAGGATTGCTATGATGTGAGTTTGAGGCTGAGCTCAGGGCCAGCCTGAACTACAAAGCGAGACCCTGTTAAAAAAAACAACAACAACAACAACAAAAACCTTAATTGACTCAAGCAATATTTATTAGTATTTTTATCTTTAATATTAGATTTCCCAGGTATCTTTTTTTTCTTGGTATCTGGTTAACTTTATGTGGACTGAGGATACAGTGTATTATTTTTGTACTTTTACATTTATACAATACACTTTTGGTTCAGGATATAATCCATCTTGTGCATGCTCTGTGTGCACTAGATAGACAGCTATTTTGCTGTTGTCTTGTGGAATGTTCTGTAAATGTCAGTTAGATCCAGATGACTGATGGTGTCTTACAGGTCAGCTAGATTCTCAGTGATTTCTGCCAGTTTTGTCTATCAATTAAGCAAAATGAGCAACAGGGACTGGGTTTGTCTATTTTTTCATTCAGTACTTTCAGTTTTTGCCAACATACATTGGAGTATACATGCTAGAGATTATTATGTGTTCTTGGAGACTTAACTCTCTAGTATTATATCATAGTCCTCTGTACTGCTTATATTTTCTGTCACAAAGACTAATGTATCAAAAATTGGGCCAGGGATATAGCTCAGTGGTTCCAGCACCTGCCTCTTAGGGACAAGGTCCTGAATTCAATCCCGGAACCCTACCCAAAAAAGAAAATTTATCAAAAATTAACGTTGGAACTTCAGCTTACCTCTTTTCAAATGATAAGGTGGTGTGTTTTACTCCATGCTCTAAAGTTAACTTGTCTGAGACTTTATTTTAAAAAGGCTTTCTTAGAGCTGACCTATGATTGAGTCTTCTTTTATTATTCAATTTCTGTCCTTTGGCATATTTGGACATCTACATTTCAAGTAATTCATAATATAACTGGTTTAATATCTACCACTGTTTTCTATTCACTGAAATTTTTATATTTTCTGCTTTACCATTTTATTACTTTTAAAGTTTTAAGCCTTTTATGATTCCATTGTATTTTCCTAATAAAATAACTATACTTTTTGATATACTTTTGATAGCTCTATTGTTTGCAATAAAATTTTAATTAATCTAAGTCTACTTAAAATATAGTACTCCAAGTTTAGTGAAGATATCCAGCTAATTCATGATATGGTATCATCTACCTTCCCTTCCCAATATTCATGACATAGTTGTCATTTGTTTACATGTATATGCTTTAATACTACAGTATTATTATTATTTCTGTTGCTTAAGCAAGTTATCTTCAAGATCAGTTAAGAATAAGTCAAAGGGAACAATTTATTTTACCTTCATTTATTCTTTCATTAAGATTCTTTCATTTATTTATAGACTTGAGTCTTTCTATCTTGATAAAATATTTATTCTAATACTTTTTCCAAAGAAAAGCTACTGATGTAAGAGTTACCATAGGTATTTTTTATCTAAAAAATTATTTTTCCTTATTTATAACTAAAAGTTTTTCTAGATAAAGGATACTAGCTTGATGGGTTTATATCCTTTCAACATTAACAATTTTTTCTTCATATTTTTTCTTGATTTATTCCTGTTCTTGTTCTTATAGATCTTCTGCTCATTTTACAGATAAGATATATTTTCATTCTCTTGGTTTTTTCAAGATATTTTATTTCTCTTTGGTATATATATATATATATATATATATATATATTTCTTATATATATATATATTTCTTATTTGTTCTTATGTATATTCTTATGTATTCATATATATGTATTCATATATATATAAGTATGTGTGTATGTTTGAATTTTTCTTTTTATTTATTCTGATAGTGATTGGACTCTTGATTTCCTTGTTTTTGGAAGTTTCTTAGCTTTGTTACTTCAACTATTTAGTCAGATCCATATCTTTTTTTTCTCTCTGATATTGTAACTATATTCTATTCTGGTAGAGTATTTTCTCTTCTTCTTTCTAATCTTTCTTCTTCTGGTTCTTTTTGCATTTCAGTATGAAAAAAATTTATGGAGAAATCTTTCTTTTTTCCCCCACAGGGTTTTACTACATAGTTCAGGATGGCTTTGAGCTCACTATTCAACCTATGGAGGTCCTCCTGCCTCAGCTACCAGAGTGCTCAGATTATAGTCATGTGCCACTATCCCAGGCTCTATTGACAGATTTTCAAATTAACTGCCTGTTTATTTAACACAACCTACTAGTAACCTGTTATTAAAGGCCTTCTTAATATTTGTTACAAACTTTTCATTTCTACATTTCCTGTCTGATAATTTCTACATCTTTGCCATATTTGAATATGGTTATAATAATTACTGCAATTTATCATAACTTTGTAAAATTGCCTTTTTGAATATGTTGAAGTTTTGAAAATATTTTTTGAAAGGTCGACATATAATAGGAACTGAGGGAGATAGACCTTTATTGTAAAATTTTCTTGTAGGAGACAGGCTATATGTATATTAAATTTTTTTAGGCTATATTTAATGTTTGCTGCAGCCACAGATGCTAGACATTTTTTAATCCTTTTATATTCTTCTCTTGTCTTGATTTTGATCTTCTACAAGCTCTACTCCTCAGAAATAACTTTTTTGAAGTTTTCTTTTTTTGTTTTTTTGTTTTGTTGGTTTTTTTTTTTTTTTTTTTTTTTTTTTTTTGAGACAGGGTCTCACTTTGTAGTTCAGGCTGGCCCTAAGCTCAGCCTCCAATTCACATCACAGCAATCCTCCTGCCTCTGCCTCCGGAGTGCTGGGATTACAGGCATGAGCCACCACGCCTGGCACTGTGGTATGTGGTACTGGTTGCTGCTGGGCGTGAGTCTCCATGCCCAGCATTGTTATTGGTCACCGGGGATCGAATCCGGGTCCTTGCGCTTGCAAGACAGGCGCTGGAACCACTGAGCTAACTCCTCGGCCCAAAGTTTCCTTAGCTATAATCACCGATGTTATACTGGAGACTCGTTGATACAGCAGAGGGTACATCTGAGGAGGCTCTGTATAGTTTGGAAATCAAATATCTGTGTTTTTCTCAGCTGGTGTTCAGAGGCTACGACCATCAAAGCATTTTCCAGTGGTGCAAAGTTCTGTTCCCTCTTCCCCCTCCTCCCTTCCCCAGATGAAGACCCTAACTCTGATCTGTGTTCCTTCCCACCACTGAGCAAGAGAAAGGCTGGAATGAGTAGAGTGCAGGAGCTAACTTTCCCCATGAAGGAAAAGGTTTCTATAATACTTTTTTCTTTCTTAGAGATAAATGTTTGTTTTAAGAAGATTCTGAACATCATTAAAAAGGGTTATTTATTCTCACCTCCTCCTAGACTTGCAAGGATACCTTTCTCTGATATTTACCTTGAAATCCTAAAAAGATCCTTTAAGAAAAACATCAAGAGATGGAAGCCTCCTAGACAGGGTTCTCCAAATTCAGTTTGGAGAATTCAGTAGGTGCAAGAAACTCACTGATTTTCACTGTGCCAACATTACTTTGTGACGTAGGAACATGAGTGAAGATTTCCAAGAAACTTGCATATCAGCCATAAAATCAAAACCCACGAATGATGTGTTATCCTTCATAAAATATCATTGCCACTTCTGAAGAAAGGAAATATAAAAGTTATCTGAGCTGTATTACTATGAAGAAAGAGAGAAGGAGGTAGTCGAAGGAAGCTTGATCAGTCATTAAACTTCAAAAACAAAATAATTGCATTAACAAATATTTCTGTTCTCTGGACTGATAAACTTGAATTTTTATGACATTTATTATTATATTCTTTCTAATTTTGTTTGAAATATCCATTTAAGGTATATAAGTCAGTAAAGAATGCTTAAACTAACCATAAAATAACATATTTATTTTAGATTATTAATTGGATTAAAATGTATTTACAAGTCTTATTTGCATACGAAAGCATACTAGAAACAAGAATGATGTGCGATAAATTAATCTTACAATTTCAAACTATCATCTGGACCATTGTACGTCAAAGTGAGACAGGCACTAACTCTGTCACCCTCACCAGGAAACATAATAGAAACATGAATTCTGTGGCCCCACCCAAGGTCTATTGCTTAGAAACTCCTGCAAGAGAAGCCACGGAATCTGCGTGGCAACCAGCCTACCACAAGCAATTCTAGAGTCATTTCAAGTTTGAAAACCAATGATCAGGGTTTTGAAAACCAGTGATCAGTGGCTCTGTATTAGAGCATGGGCTCAAAATGGAAAATGGTTTCAATCCCCAATGTCTATCCCTTTTCATCCCTCTCCAAAAAAGCTTTGATCAGTGTTAAATTATGATGGAAATTATCTATTCCAGTTGTAGTTTGCAGATTAAATTCTCTGTTAACTTGTACTTGTATAAAAGTGTTACTCAATTAGTCATTGATAATGATTCTATTACCCTAGAGATTATCACAAGTAATTACAAAATAAGCTTCTAAAATCCTAAGAAAATTTGAATGTGTGAAAAATAGGATGGCAGATTTACAAGTTTTAAGTCTTATGGGAATTGCAAGAAAGAGTTCTATTTCTAGTGAAAAGTTGTTTTTAAATTAAAATTTTGTTAATTTAATTTTTATTTCATAAAGTTTTTATCTTTAAATCATTCTGTGCTTTAAAAAGTAGTACAAAGAACTCCAACATATCTTTTGTTCAGATCTTTTCACTTTAATTGTCATAACCTGGAAAACAAAAATGCTATAAATAATCTATAGATATCCAAATGTTGAGGTAATCTCCTCTCATTTTGATCAGTACTTCATGTCTTTATTTAAGACATTAGCAACTGCAGAGCTATTTAGGAATGACTTCTTTGATTTAAGAAGGTTTGATATTTGATTAGATTCAAGTTATATACTCTTAGCAAGAATATCATCAAAATGGTCTGATGACCCTCTAGCTTGTGTTAGTCATATTTCTTGTGTTGTGACAAAATATCTGAGTTAAACTTCTGTGGATGAAAAATTTATTTTGGCTTCCCAAATCAGCTGGCCCTGTCACTTTGAAGCCCATGGAAGGGCAAGTTATCATGGTGAGGAGTGTGAGGCAGAAATCACTTCACTTCCTATCCTCTCCAGGGTACCCCAGTGATCTAACTTCTTTCCACTACATCCCACCTCCTACGTGGTTCTACCGCCATGCAACAGTATCAGCTGCTGAGTTCGAAGCCTTGAACATGAGCCTTTGGGGATGTTGGAGGTAAAACCCATAGTGTCAGGCATCATAGTAGTGCCTATTATTACTAATGCTGCTATGTCACAAGGCTAAGGTGATATTGTCTTGGTTTTCCCACTGTAAGATCACTAATTTTCTTTTATTATTAACAACTATCTTGTAGGGGAAGTGCTATAAAATTATGAAAATATTCTGTTTCATGTGGTGTTTTACTATTAAGTTTTTTGTATTTGTTTTTTGTTTTTTGAGATAAAGTCTCCATTTCTGTACTTCAGGCTGGCCCTGAACTCACTATATAGTCCAGGTAAGCCTCAAACTCACAGCAATCCTCCTGCTTCTGCCACCCAAATGCTGGGATTACTGGGGTGAGCCACCACGCCCATTAATTTTAAGATCCATTAAATATTTTTGCTTGGAACAATTAGTACTACAGTATTCACAGAACGGCAATTTTAAAAGTATATATTTATTAATTCCTTTGCATTTGTTGATTGGTATTCTAATATAATGAAGATGTTATTTTCCTCTCAAACTTTTGATAATTATGTATTTATACTAGAGAGGCATCATTTATTCTGCACTATGCATTATCATTCATCACTTCCATTTGCTTTATTGCTCAGATTTACCCAGTTTTAACTATGTATTCCTGGTAAGAATAATGCCCTTTCAATATACCCTCCTGATGTCCTAAACACCAGAAGTTATTCCAAGTCATCTTGCCCTTTCTCTATCTCAATCTTGGGATCATCCAGTTCTCTAAAGATAGGTATATTTTATTAAAGAATGTTATATAGAGATCAAGACTTGAGTATTAGGTGTGCTCATTGCCACTAGATTGTCCATGCTTCTAGACACTGTCACTGGCGAGATCCGAGAAATATGCTTTCACATTTACCTACATCTCTGTCTCTGTCTCTCTGTCTGGCTGTCTATATCTATCTGTCTATCTATCTATCTATTTATCATCTATCTGTCTGTCTGTCTATCTATCTATCTATCTATCTATCTATCTATCTATCTGTCTTTGTCCAGTACTGATATTTCCCCTTACAATTTGATTCTGCTTGGTTCATTCTCACTTTAACTCTTATTATTTTCCTTGAACAAAATCTGGCTTTAATTGTTTACAGCATATTTATTATTTTCAGGTCCAGTTGCACATAAAGTAATTTCACAGTTACCAACATAAACCTTTGTGAAAAATGTTATAGTTTAAAGCATTATGAAATCCTTTCTGGTTTGCATTTGAGTTACATATTTTGAAAAGATTGCATCTCTATTTATTTTTAAATAATTTTATTGGTTCACTTTATGCATACAATATGATCACATTTAATGTTAAGAACTTGTATCTGTACATAACACATCTGATTTCTCCTGCTGTCCCCAGAACCTCCCTGCCACATACATAAGCTTTGATTCTTCTTTTTTTTAACTATCAAGTTTTGTCTCTCCCTTCTTTTACATTCCTCTACCCACTCTTTCCCTTTTCCTTTTGCATATTTTCTTCCTATTTCACATTGTCCACCATATATTTTGGCATTTAACTCATGGTTCATAATATATTATATACTTGCATCTATTTAGCTGGAACCATCTCTATGATTTTTTTTTCACTTCGGATATTTTCAAGAGAGATTTTCCATCTTCTTTCTTAATTCTCCTAAAGAGGAGCTGTAAAATTAAATATCTAGTAATTTATGTGAGAACAATAAAAACAATAGAAAATTACACTTAGAAATTTTTCTTAAGAATATTAATTCCAATTTTAGGTAGTTCCCTGAATATCCTAGCTACTATGATATGCATACTCAATGAGCATGTAAGCCTAAAGTCATACCTTTTTGACACCTAATTTGTTCTAACTTTATTAAAAAATTATGCAATGTATATACACAAAAGAATTAAAAGACTCATGTCACAGTGACGTATGTGCACCCATGTTTATAGCAGCTCAGTTTGTGATTGCTAAATCTTGGAAATAACTGAAATGTCCATCAACTGGAGACTGGATAAAAAAGCTGTGGTTCGTCTACAGAATGGAGTATTACTCTGCCATAAAAAATGATAACTTTGAATTATTTATACTTAAATGGACATACCTTGAAGATATCCTCATAAGTGAAATAAATAGGTCACAGATATGTATATATTGCATGTTTTCTCTGGTATGAGAAAATAAAGATGTAAATGAGTTCTAGAATTGTATGTTATATACTGTGAAATAGAAAATACTCAAAGCAAATTAGGGTAAAGGGGGAAAATAATGAGATTATAACAAAAAAAAGGAAACAAAGTTTATGTATACAGAGGGTGGGGTGGTAGGGTGGGTAGGGCTATGAGAAAAAATGAGAATTAAGTCGTCTCATATACTGATACAAATTCTCACTGTCGAGTGCAGTCATGTTGTGTCCATGTAATGTACCAATAAATATTTCAATTTAAAAAATTATGTTCTTTTCACAGTTTTAAGGTTTTTCTATTTTTTCCTGATTTTTTTTTAAAAGGACAAAATCCAATACCATATAAGCTGTATAGGAGCAGATATTTCTGTTTTTGTTAATTGTCTTAACCTAGTGAATTCTGCCTTTGTTCTAGTCCTTGTTCCTGGAACATAAATTACACAATAACTCCATAAAACAGACTCAACTACAGTGTTCAAATAATTATGGAATGTTTGGATGATCTACTGAAGTTAAGTTGTTGGTTGATAAACAATCTTCCACAGATGACAGCATAAAACATTCCTGCATTAGCTAATGTCCAACTGTAAATTTAGCCACTGTAAGGAAAGTCAGGGGTGTCCTTACTGAACACATATCACTTGACTGATGGAAGTCAAGTTGTACCTGTCTAAGGAAAGAAAGAATTAAACCAAATCTGCAGGCATAGTAACATATCTGTGTTAGTAAGTGGATATTTTGAACAGAGTAGTTCTGTTAGATATAAAAATAATGGATTGGAGATTTGAGATTTTTATCTTTAGATGGCGTAGAAAGAAGCTGTGGCAGAAGAAAAGCAACAATTAAATGGAAACTGCTGAAACCATAGAGCAGCATTAAGGCATGCATTGTCAATGAGTAACTGGCAGGGTCTGGTGTTCACTGCATTGTCAACTGAACAACAAAAGCAAGATGTAGGTATTTTTTAAAGAGTTTGTGATAAATACTTTTTAAAGTCATGAGGTTATTCTGATACTACCACCATGCTTTTTCCTGATAATTAAACTATTCGCTTAATTCTAAATTCTCAGTAATGAGAATTAGATTTGAAACAAAGCTTAAAATTGTCTTCAAGCTGACCTCCCTAAAACCCCAAGAAAAAGTCACTAATTCCTGTAATATTTTGATGCATTCTCATATTATTGATACAGTTATTTTTGATAAGAATGTTGACTATTCCAAAACTATATGAATTAAAATATGTGGAAATCATTTATCTTAATAAATGTTTTTATAGTCATTCACTATGTTGATGAAAAATTAAAATGAAAATATTCTTTGAAGTCAGACTCTTTCTTCTTTAGTTGATATAAAGAAGCTATTTGAATTGTCTTGACCTAGAGAATTCTGTCTTCCAGATATTGCTAAAGAAGAGCTGGGTTCATTACTATCTGGAATGTCAGTCCTTTGAAGGCCTCGAGTATGTTTAATGAATTATAAAGAGTAATAAGTCAAACAAAATATTTGCTTAGTTTTATTGTGTTCCTGTAGTCTCTACTAAAGTAGAATTGACTGTTTTAACGTAGTTAATCTTTCACAAACTAAAACGTGACTGTAATTACATATATTTTAGAGTCAAAATCAGCTGGCATCTTATATTTGAAATAAGAAATAGAAATTCATTATTTTATGTCTTTTATTATTAAATTTTACTGTTTATCTCAACTAAGTTTTTGAGTGCCATCAAAGTCACTTGACCTGTCTAAAATTATATAGTGATTGGAATGAAAAAGAATATGTGAGTTTTATGCTTTAGGCAGAGAACTCAGTGTATGCATATCATAGTAGCTAGGATATTCAGGGAACTACCTAAAATTGGAATTAATATTCTTAAGAAAAATTTCTAAGTGTAATTTTCTATTGTTTTTATTGTTCTCACATAAATTACTAGATGTTTAATTTTACAGCTCCTCTTTAGGAGAATTAAGAAAGGATGGCAAATCTCTCTTGAAAAAAATCCAAAGTGAAAAAAAAAATCATAGAGATGGTTCCAGCTAAATAGATGCAAGTATATAATATGTTATGTATTCTTGTTGCTTTTAAATAACATATAAATAAAATAATATATTTAAATGAATGTAATAAGTGGGAATACAGTTATTGAAAAAATATAGTTGTTTATTCATAAATACATATTTGGAACAAATCATACACTTTTTTTTTTTGAGACAGGGTCTCACTTTGTAGTTCAGGCTGGCTCTGAGCTCAGCCTCTAACTCACATCACAGCAATTCTCCTGCCTCTGCCTCCCATTTGCTGGGATTACAGGTGCGAGCCACCATGCCCAGCACTGTGGTATGTGGTACTGATTTTTGCTGGCCCATTATTGCATGTGGTTACCGGGGACTGAACTCAGACCCTTGTGCTTGCAAGACAGGCGCTGGACCCGCTGAGCTAAATCCCCGGCAAAATCATACATTTCTTAATGCTCTTCCATATTGCCCCAGTAAACTGTACTGTAAACTATGGAAGCTTTAATTTAATATTTTGTGAAAAAGCATGTAAACATATTGGCCATTTGTTTTCTGAAGAAAATAATATGTTACTAAAAAACCAGTGTAATATCCATCTACTTATCAGAAACAATTAAATGAAAACCATATTTACCTATTATATCTTAAAAATACATGAAATTTCAAAAGGAAATCCCCTAAAGTGCCTTCCAAAAACTAAGACATCCTGATCAAAAGAAAGAATTCTCAATGTGTTTATTTACTATCCCAAATAAAGGACAGCAAGAAATAACTGGAAGAAACAATTGATCAAATTTTGTTATACATTTGTGTCTATGGAGACATCTATCTAGTATGCTGAATTATTCAACCACAACTTGAAGGCATTATGGAACTTTATCAATGACTACTGTTGTATGCATCTGATAAGAATAAATAACATTTATGTGGTTACATTATTACTGGTTAATATATATGACAATATGACTGAGCAACAGTGCCTGGTCAAAGTTCTAAGGTATAGTTCTGCGAGACCATTTTTGGGAAGTATTTCTATTTGAGTCAGTGGTTTTGAATAAAGCTGGTTGCCCTCTCATACAATTAGTTGAGGTTTGATTACAGCAGAAGCTGACTTCCTTGAAATAAGAAAGAATTCTTCCAACACATGACTTTTGATTGAAACTCCTAGTCAATTCACCAGGAGACAAACATTGTTCTGGAACTGAAATTGTCTCTTACGTCTCCTGTTTTGCAGACTTTCCCATGAAGTTTTAGATTATCCAAGCTTCTACAATCATAAGCCAGTGCCTTACAAATATTTTAAACTACACTATATATGTATGCATCGATATATGCACATCTTATTTGTTATATTTCTGAAGAGAACTGCAATAATAAATATCAATACTATATTTTAAAATTCACAATTATATATTATCATTTAATAGCCATTTCATTTTCAAATTTCCTCATTTTTCTCCAAAATATACTTTTAGCTTACTTTTTTTGAAACATTGATTCAAAGTTCACACTTCCCACTTTTTTCCCTGTGCATCTGACATTTTGAAGACTTATCCAGTGTAATTATGCACAAGCCCACAATCTGGATGTGTTCTTTCCCTCATGGTGTCATTTTTCTTGTTTTTCTAGTCCCACATCATGTCCTACAATCATGAAGTTAGATGTACAGACTGGATGTGTTGCAAGGAAAACATTGTAAGCAGAATTTTTTTTGTTGTTTTGCAAACCTATGCTCCTTCACAGAGGTCACACAGTGTTGTATAATCCACCGTCACTAGACTGCTTTTCCATACATGTTCAAGACAATGACTGCCAAATCTACCCATTGCAAAGTTTTTCTCTTCCTTTTGAAAGAAATAAGCAATTTTGGAGGGGTAAGTATTCCTTTGTGGTCTCAGCAAATACCTTACACTCAATTTTTTTCTATTGCCCTTTTCTCTAATGATCTGTTCCTGAATTCGTTTTCCTCAAAGTTATAAATTTTCATTTTCAAATTTGATTATTCCAGCTTTAAAAAATTGGCATTCTTAAACTTTTACAATTTGTGTTGGTTTTTAAAGAACTTTATCTCACTGCCATGTGTTGAGCTGTATGTCATCCAAAGAAGTTGAGTGAGATACTTAACTTTCCTTTCGCTACTGATTCTAATGGTGAGGAGTTAGTATTGCAATCTCATTGGAGTTCATCTTCATTCTCTGACTAGAGTAGGGTAACAGAATTTTGTGTAATGAGCGGTTAGAGTCATAATTCCCTGGCTGATGCCTGGTTCCTGAGAAGATGTCTCTATTTTTCAGAGCTTGCTTTCTTGGTAACACAAGATGTACCAGGCTCAGGGCACACTTCCCTTGAGCCAGCACTACAGCAACAATTTCTCCAAAATAGCATTTAGAAACCACAGTCTGATCATTAAGTGTGTCCATTGGATAAAAGATTTTAAGAAATGAATTTTAAATGCATGGTTGAAGGGACAGGGAATGAGAAGCTTTGAAGGCATCTGAAGAGGTAATAGAACACTTGTGGTAACACAGAGTTGGACTTTAATGAGCCACAGGGATGGAGAAACAATCGAAATTACTGTTTGGGGACCACTCAAAAAGGGAAGGAAGAATCAGAAGCACCACACAGAGCTGTCATCCTGAAACGCTGTGCACTTTGCAGTCGAATTAGAAAAAGAGAGAGGGGGAGAGAGAGAGAGAGAGAGAGAGAGAGAGAGAGTAAGGCAGAAGAAGCAGAGGAATATGTTTGAATGTTTGCCTAGTTTGCACATCAATCTATGTAGAGCTAGAAAGCAAAAGGAAAATATCAGGTAAAATTTTGGAAGTTGAATGTACCTTAATTTGATGTTTGGAAACCAAATAACTACTAACGTTAGCTCCGGGCCACACATTACCTCTAGAGTTTCTGAAGGAAGGGTTAGGATGCAAGAATCGTGATTGTCAAAGTGCCAGATTTAAACAGAAAAGGCCTGCAAGGTAAAAAGAAAATTTTAAATTAAATTCTACATCAAAATTGCATTACGATTAGGTCTTATGGTTTTAATTAAAGTAAAAGAAAGTCTCTATATAATGATTTTTAAAATGTCAAATTTACCAGTAGTGTCTATAAGATTCTAACTTCACCCAGTAATGTATTTTCTGAACATGTAAGGTAAGAATTCAGAAGACTACATGACAGAATTGGTAAATTCACTATTGTCACATGAGATTTTAATATGGTTTTCTCAATAATCGATAGAATAAGCACACAAAATATTATCAAGGATATTTTAGATTAAATAACACAACAAACATGTCCAACAAATAAAATATACTCCACATGAAGAATATATATTCTTTTCAAGCATACAGAATATTTACAAAATCTGTTCACTTAATGGTCCATAACACTGGCATCTGTAAATTTCAAATGAAGATATAATAACTATATATTTCTGATTATGTTTTCAGAAGTATACATTTGGAAGTCAGTTAAAACAATTTCAATCATTTACTTAATTCACCATAGAGAAAAATATTAAAGTAAATTAGAAAATAGATAGAACCAATTCTATTGAAATTACTATGTACCAAAAGGTATGAAAAGCAATAAGCAAAAGTTGGAAGGACACTAAAGCTTTAACATCCTTGTAGTTGAAAAGAAGAAAAGCTGGGATAATGTTAACATGATAATATTCTCATTTAAGAGGATAGAAGAACAGGAGACATCCAGATTACAGTTAAAGATAAAAATAAATTGAAATACGAAAGAGAACAATACTTTCAGTTTGAAAATTTGTTCCTGCAAAAGAAAAATAATTGTATGGTTCTATGGTATGACTAGTCAAGAAAAAGGTAACAGCAGAAATCTGTATTTTTCAAATTGTTGTAACAAATTTGTACATTTCACTACACTTTGCTTCTGTAAAAGCTTTGCTTTAGTTTGTGTATTTAAGCATATTAGTTTATGAAAGTGTTTACAGGTTTCATTAGAGCACTATCGGGCACTCAACGAAATATAGTTACAAACATAATTTGTGACATGATTATTGAGTGAAAGAGTTCTAGAGACATCTCTGTTTTTTACTTGGGAGTCTAATAAGCCTGGTTGTTTTTATACTTTTTTGCTAAGGCTTGTATAGTTAAATAAAAGCAGGATAGAATTAGAGAGACTAACAGATGGATAAACATCTAACTATATACATATATCTATAAGATGTTAGTCTTTCTATCTGCAAACATTTTGATCATGCACAACAGCTCTGCAATTATCAGTATATCTAACACTCTTTTATATTAATAATTTTAAATTTCAAATTAGTAAACTATTTCTATATTATTAAATTTTCTACTCATTTATTTTCACCATTGTTTACTCTTTGTAAGGTCTTACCATATTTGAGATCACAAATTTCCTAATGTCTTTCAATTTATCAATATTTAGATGCATTTTCTATTAATATCATAAAAACCTGCCATACTCATCCAAATTTTTCATGGACTATATCAGGTTTAATACAAATAATTCTCTCCATTTCCTCTAGGTTCACTAAAATATTGTGTAATGCAAATCAATGTTGGGGGAAGAAAAGAGATTCAATAAAATACTAAAAAATTCAGAAAGAATTTGAGTAAATAAATAAGACCAATTGAGAAGAAAACAGAACAGAGGATACCTCAGCTTCCAAGGATGAAGGAAAAATCTGCCTTTCTCTGGTCAACCAAGGAACAGCTTCAAATTTCAGTTAGCAAAAGTAGAAAATGGGGGTGTGTCATTTAATTCAAAGATTTTGTAAATAATTTTCTTTATTAACTAAGCCAAGTTGGAACAAAGTAACTTTGTAACAGTGACTTTAATCTGCCAAGATGTAAGTCTACCTGTCTAAAGGAGCTCAGGAGAGGAGCTAAGCATAGCCTGAGAGGGGTTTGACACAGCCCTTGCTGAGGAGAGAAACGAAAGAGGAGAAGCCGTTTTACTCAGAGTGAAGGGCAAGGGAATCTTAGCCCTGAGTGAAATCATCTTTACTGTTTCTCATAATAAAGTCTCAAGTCAGCCAAACTGCTCCGTGTTTTTCTGCTTGGTAACCCACAGCGCAACTCTTCCCTAACACTCCAGAGCTACTCACCATGAAAGCCTCACCTCAGGAGGAGCATCTTCCAGAAACATAAAACACCTGTCTCCAGTACTCATTCTAACCCCCGATTCAGAAACTGCAAATCAGTGTCTGAGGCTCAACACATTAGAAGAAAAACAATACATCCGTGGAAAGAATCAAAACAAACAGACCAAACAACGCCAGAAGAAAGAACTAAATTAAGAACCAAAATAAAAGTCAAACATATTCCAATTAGTTCCCTCAGAGAAGATTAAAAATGAAATTGCATCCATAAAACAAGAACCAACTATTACAAAAAGGGACCCACCAGAGAATAAGAGTCTGTAGAAATTAAAATTTTAATTATACTTATAAAAACCACTAAATGCACTTAATAAGACAATAATTATGAAATACCAAGCTTACTATTGGAAATATAATGTTTAAGAAATTTTTTAAATGAATCATATTAATAATTTTTAAAATTTGAATCTTTATTGATATATATGCACATCCTGATCATATTCAACAATGAGAATTTATACTGGTATATGACACAATTTAACTCTAATTTTTCCCCATTCCCTTACCCAACCTACAACCCATGCCCCTATATATATAAGCTTTGTTTCCTTTTTTTTACCATCACATGTTTCCCCCCACTACTCACCCCTGTAGCCCATTTCCTTTCGGTTATTTTCTATTTCACAAGGTTGAGGAGAAATAGAAACCCTTCTCCACTGTTGGTGGGAATGTAGACTGGTACAACTATTATGGAGATCAGTGTGTGGAGATTCCTCAAAAAACTAGGACTAGAGATCCCATTTGAGCCTGCTATTCCCCTGCTAGAGATACACATAAAAGATTAAAATATTTATATCACAGTGACATATGTATATCCATATTACAGCAGTTCCGTTTGTGATAGCTAACTCTTGGAAACAGCTAAAATGCCCATCAACCCTAGCCCGGATAAAGTAGATGTGGTTTTTAGTATAAAATGGAGTATTACTCTTTCATAAAGAATGATAAATTTGAGTCATTCATACTCAAATGAAGGTACCTTGAAGACACATACATAAGTGAAATAAATAGATCACATGTATAAATATTGTATCTTTTCTCTGGTATGAGAAAGTGAAAATGTCAATGAGTTTCAGAATGTATGATAAATAGTATTAATATTTATAAAATAATAGACCCATACTTGTTTTATATATATATATATACTTACATTATGCTGTGCAGTATGGGAGGCCAGTCTAACTAGACTGGAATATTAATCTAATAAGATTTCTGAGAAGATTTAACAAGGGCAAGAAGAAATCAAATAAATAGTATAAAAATTTAGATTAAAAGACTGTTCAATGCTGAGTAGAGTATATAACACTAAACCACAAACTAATAACAATAGTGAAATTTCTAGACCTCTAGCCTGAGAAAGAAAGTGATAATTTTTGAGAAATTATAACTTGAATAGATTGTCATGCCCCATATTAGCCTGACTTACCCTCTCCCATTATTTCTCTCCCTTTTGTCTAGTAATCATCTCTCTAAAACACCTCATACAAACTGAACACCCCATACCCCCCAAAAAACCTACTTGAAACTGGGGAAGGGTAGTGAAAGGGGATAATGGTGGGAATAAATAATTAAGGTTTACTATGTGCAGGTATGAACCTCCTGGAATGAAGCTCACTAACCTACATGACAAATATGGGCTCATAAAAGTCAGGTGGATATACCCACCAAATATAATCAAACTGACTTCAGCAAAATTGGATATTCAAAAACAGTGGGAATATGCCATCAAAAATGACTTTAAATAAAACTTCTATGTGTATTTAATCTAGTGATCCAACTTGAAGAAAATAAATACATCTTTAATGTACAACAACCAAACTGCAAAATATGAGAATTTTTTAAATGCCATGAGAGAATAGCAGCCTAGTTATCAACAAGAATGATGGTTCTCATCTGGTACAAAGGTTAGGCTCACATCTGAAGCTTTTATAGGTACCAGTGCCCCATGAGTGTCATCAGGTTGCTGGTGATGTGTGCTTTGCAGGAATTAAAGGTACATAGGTATGTTCTCCTTATTATATTTAATCATAAAACTACACATCTGCAATTTCTACCTCACACATCAAACCAGAAAAGCCAGAGAGTAACGAGGGTATTTTTTAAAAGCTCTTTGATTGATTAGTTTGCATTTCAAATTGAGCTACTGTCTCCAAAGAAGCTAAGGTGTAAACAAATTAATGTTTTTGAGTTTTGCTGGAAAAGTTTTAGTTCACCGTAGTGCTTAATTCATATCATATTAAGTGTGCCATGTGTATTAGTTCCTTTACTTTTTATTTCCTTTTTGTCACCTCTTACCACCATTAGCCATTCCTCCTCAGACAATAGCTGTGTCTCACAGAAAAGCCTTTGTTGATACATTTTACAAAATATGAATTGTTGTATATGCTTGTAATTTTAATTTACTTAAAAGTGATTGTGCTCATTCAGGCAACTTCTGTCTACAGTGATAAATCAAGAACTGGGACAATGATGATATAACACCAAACTCAACTTCAGAACTAAAATTATTTCAAAATATTTAATTTCATAGGCTATATATGGGAAAGGAGCATCAATCTTTAATTTACTAAAGCTTAATTTTCAAAATAATTTGTCTCAGAATAGTCAACCCTCCTTATCACCATTACCATATGCTGTATGAATACACATCTAGTTCTTATTTCTCTTTTAGACTTGTATCATAAAACATTTCTGGTTTATTAGCATCATGTTTGTTAGGCTAGTTAAGTTTGCATTTAGCACAGCATTTAGTTACAAATTCATGAAATGATTATAGGCTTCCATCCAAAAGATCAGAAACATACATGTAATAGTTTTCTCAAATTGCATAATTGTTTTAAAAAATACCTTACCTTTCCAAATGATACATTTGGGAATCTCTAGAAAATAGCATATTAAAGATGTGGCCTTGTCACTAGACCTGTAGCAGTTTGTTCCAAAGTAACAATATGTGTTTATACCTGATTTATACATGCTAGAGAGCAATTAATTGAATATAGCTAAATGGTAAATCATATATAAAATTTGACAAAGACAACAAAAAATTAGAAAGACATGATAGTCTATAATATCCTTCTCTATTTTGAGCATATGTGGGATGCTGAAATGAATTTTTCCATTCTGCAGATGCAGAGAAAGGAAGAACTGCCATCTGCCATTGGGAATGACAGCTGACTACTTAGCCAGTGATGTTTTGAAACCAGCAAAGTTGGTCAGGCAATGAACACCAAGCAGGACCTCCAACAAAAGGAAAACGTGATTGTGCTTGGATGTGCAAGTCCACTGGAGGTTTCTACTGAAATGCCTTCATGACTGAAACATTACTGTCAGGATCATGTTGTGATAATGATATGGAAGATTTAACATAGGAAAATGTTTATAGCATAATAAAATATACACAAGTATGTACATAATTGTTTGCCAAGGATTTTAAATCATTCAAAATTTGAGCCTCAATTTTACTCACTGCAGAATAAGGTGAATAATTTTGGAAAATTATGATTAACAAAAAAATGAAGAATGTTTGTATTTCTGGTAGTTGTATTACTCTTACAATAATGAAATAAATTGGCTAACTTATCTTCACAAGACAGTTAATAGTTCACAAATGGATATTTATAGACATAAAGTGTGATGCATTCAAAAGTAATTGAGGAGAATGTTGAAACTTATGACCCTCTACCAGATGTTAGTATAGAATACACATCATTACAGAGAAAGAATGGGCTGTATGTTAATGTGTTCTCAAGGTTATTGAATATTCACTATATCAAAGTTATTGAATGGTCATTGCATTATCTCAACAATTCAATCAGTAACCTTGAGGGATAAATAGCACTGCTTATCATCTTCATGTCGTAGCTGCAAATATTAACAGTGAACTAAGAGTAAAAGAAGCCAAAGGCCTTGCCAAAGTTCTTACGCCTAAAAACTAGTAAGAGACACACAGATATTGCATCAGATTTAGTGCCATCTTCACTTTGTTATATTACTATTTGGATAAACCACAAGTATTTTCTATGTTCATTTAAAAAGTAGTTTCTAGATCTTAGTCTTTTGCACAACATCATTTTGCTCCATTTCTTGATTGCAATACTTGCACTATGAATTCCTTGGCTATAAGACCTACACTGCATATAATGGCCTGAAAAAAATTATGTCTTAATCCCTAGAATTTGAGAATGTGTTAAATATATGAAAATGTGAAATTAAGGTTCCTAATCAGCAGACCGTAAAGCAGATCATCCTAAACTATCCATCTGCAAACAAAGAGGAGAATCCTCTCCAGAACTCAGCCATAGTGGAGCTCTAATGTTAGACCTGTACCTTCAAAACACCTAGAAAATAAATACACGTTCATTCACGTCACCCAGTATGTGATATTTTGCAGGTCGGCATATTTCTACTTTCCGGCTTTAGGTAGACACAGAGGAAGCCATTGTTCTAGATGTCTGTCCTCTGCATATGCACAGTCAGTACCTATTCGCATGCTAGGCATTGTTTTAAACATTAAAACGATATATTCTGCTGCAGAAAAGAGGCGAAGTGGAGGGAAGGGCACAAGGAGTTGATGCAGGCATGACTACCAAGTAAAGAATTGTAGTTTCCCTTTGATACCAGACTATAGCTTTTATCTTCATGTTCTTGGTGGTCCTTCTTTCTCTAATCTCTCATAGTAAGAACTCATGCCACAGAGGTCTATCTGCCAAGGGTCCGTGACACTGTCCAACTCGATGCTCACCAAAACCATGTCTTCCCAATTGTTCATTCTTCTTTTACCATCAAAACTAACCCACCTTTGCCAAGTTTAATAGGCTTTGGGTGAATTGTGATCAATTCTTATTTGACCTTTTTCCCAATCCTACTTACCAGTAGCCATTACTGGCATCATTAGCACACACAGATCAAAATCTATTTAACTAAAAGTGCAGATGTGTTTCCTGAAGAGGATGCTAGTGAACCTCCACTAACAAGTTCTCCTGATGGACACGTACTAATCTGGCATTGTTTGTAATCATTTGTAGTCACTGGGAATAGAAATTGAAGGAAGATGCAACTCTTTCTCCTAATCATTTCACACTCTTTGAAAAGAGACACCCACATGAACCATCACAACTCAAAGTACCAAGAGGTGTGTGTTACCCAGGAGTGGCTCACCTTCCAGTGTCTCCACCACTTATCCTGGTCTGCTCAGGAAGATCGGGAGTCGGCCCGTCACACTTTCTCAGGGCACTCTGTCAGCTAGCTTCTCTGAATTCAGCAGAAGGAGGTGCTGCCAAGGGACAGATTACCACAAAAACACAATAAGCCCATTGACAAAAGAAACAGGAATGTACAACTTAGTAACTCTCTAAAATTACACGTTAGTAAGCAAAAAAGTAGAAGTTGTACCCAAATTGATCAATAAAGAGCCCTCTTTCCCAATATCTTATATATAACAATAATCTAACTGCCACTAAACAGAGAGTAGACACTAAGCAGAGAGATAACTAGATAACATAGACAAACATTCACATATAAATCCTAAAGAGACTCACAAGATAAAGAAAATACTAAGATATGGGAGAAACAAGGGAAAATTTTCCTTTTAAGAAAGATCCTCTGTGCATTATTCTACAATAGCCAAATAACGACAGAGAAGAAGAAACTACAGGTGGAAGATGTGATGGGAAAGGTGGGTCTGTTAGAACAAGTGGGTTCACGGATGCACAGGAAAGGAAGACAGATGGAAGGGGGGACAGAAGTTCTGTGGGGCCTCCGTAAGAGACAGCAGACTTCCTGCTGTGTGGAAGCCCCTGGGAGCAAATCTATAGATCTCTTTCACACCATTTCACTCACTGCCTCTTCCATGATGGAATCCAGTAGTAGGGCAGACACCTTTCTCCTAGTTGAGATCTATTTTCCATGGCCTTCACTGCAAGTGGTAGGCCTGCAGCACCAAGCAAAGTTATCATGTGAAACTCACAATAAGCACTGAAGTCTGTAGAGAGAATACAGGTCAAGAAGGAAACTGAAATTCAAAGAAATTTTGGTTGATACCTTAGCAGAAGTCATGCCGCTGGTTATGGTGGAGAAAAAATTCTCACCAACCTCAGACTGACCTCGACAGTTTATCCTCTCAATGACCATGCTGTGTATTTTTTGTCCCTTGTGTCATTTCCTCTCCTGTAAACTTCTGGGCCCCAAGCTTCATGGGATACTTGCCCATTTGTCTAATGAATGTTCTTCTACATACGAATGTAAAGGACCCAGGACTTGGATCCAGTTGTGATTTTGTGTCATTGGATGAACAGTGCAGGCCAGTTTGCCAAGCCCCGGCTGGACTGAATTATATCAGCCTCGGGCTGTCCCAGGAAAGCCAGCTCTTCTGCAGTGACTTTCCTCATACAGATTGCCCTTTAGTCAGCTCCGAGTCTGGCATGAGGTTACAGGAGCAGACTGAGTGGACAAAGGCCTGGGTGGACACAGATGCCCAGACAATTGTCTCGAGTCTATTTCCTGTCATTTAAACCCAGTGTCATTTATTATTCAGCTCTGAGCGTGGTTTGGAGATTCGATTTGCAGGGTGTATGACACACATAGCAAATTGGTCCGTATTATCTCAGTTCATTTGCTGGAGGACAGGTGTTCACATCATAAGAACCAACAGCCCCATCGACAGTAATTGGTGCCTTGGCTGGCAGTCCGAGCCTAGAGGGCAAGGACTAAAAGTGCATGAAGAATGAACTAATAATAATTTCCACATGCAGCGTAGTGTGTTTTACTTGAGGCTCTCGGGGTGTACCACCCTTGCTCCTGCTCTTGTGCTATAGCCAGGAAAACAAAAGCAGAAGTCTGCTTCACCCTCACAGAGGGGCCTGAACAATGGCAGCATGAGGCACAAACACTCAGGGAATAAACACCCGGGAGTCCCAGCCCTTCTTTCCATCTCCTTGGAATCTCCCACACTCCGGTGTTCCTCTCATTTATTATTTAATGTTTTAGCCAAGATATTATTAAGGAACCTAGACCAGTGAATTCAATTTTGTTCAGCTTAATTAATTTCAAAATGCTTGCAAGTCTGTGCAGTGCGCAAAAATCACACTCAACGCAAATAATAAACCAAATGTATATAGTTGCTATGTGTTTCAAATGCATTGAACATGCAAACAATAGTCATTGGGAAAAGCAATGAACAAATTCTCGGCAACGTGCAGACAGAACAGGGATAGGTGCTTCTGTGAGAAAACAGGGCAGGCATCTAGGTCAGACATCAAGATGTGTGTGAAGCAAAGAAATTCCAGAACCAACGTATTATCTTAACTACATAGCTCATGTCATTTCAGAATACTTTGCATGCTAAATTCACTTAAAAATATGAAATTAGAAAACCCTGTCCTATGGCGTCTATTAATAATGAGCAGGGAGAAAATGGAACTTTTGCCCTGGAGCTCAGGTGAAAAGACATAATTAAAAATCCTGCACTGGAAAAAGTGATTTCTACTTCCCAAATGACATTTGGTTTCTGCATACTAACAAATAGCCAGATAGAACAAAATGAACACATTCAATTAAGCTCTTTCCACTTGCAACAATTGTACTTATTTATCATTTACTAGGAAATTCTAAAGGATAAATTGAGAAAATAGAGACAGAGTTGGATTTCTAGCTTTATCTTTATTCAGCATAAAGTATATAAATATGAAATAATTTAAAATGCTTTCATACTTTCAAGAAATTAAATTTTCATCAATAAAGTGATGTGTGCACAAGGTCACTAAGTATAGCCTTGTAGGCTGCACATGGCACAGCTTTAGGATACCACAATATATCCCAAGCTGAGAATAAGACCTGGAATTGGTCAGGCCATTGATCTGTATCTTAGTTTGGGAGAATAAAATGTCTTTCTATTACATCCACTTACCCTACCTACCTGCCATGCAAAGGTTGAAATGCAGAGGGTAAAATTATCAAAAATTCTTCATAAAAGGGAATATATTGTCAAATTTATTTCTACATAAATACCAAGATGTAATGAACGATCTCTCCTGTGGAAATATTTTAATGTAATTCTCCTTTTAATCTAAAATTAAAATGAAATAAAGGAAAAATGGAACGAGAGAGCCCTCAGAATAGCACCATAATGCATGTAGGTGCAGGAATGACTCAGAAAACTAAAGTCATTACTCCACATTAGCAAACAGAGGCTAAGGAAATTGTGACTATATGTAACAGCCATGATTTTCCAACTCTTCTACAAGTTCTTGGATTTCATATTCGTGAGGAATATAGTCACCTGGTTAATTGAGCTTCTTCCAAAGCTAGGTTCTATAGCTGAGCAAAGTGAAGTTCCCCTTGCAGTTTAAACCCACCTCTATCTGTGGAACCAATGATCAAGAAGAACAAAATGAGAGTCACCAAGAAGACGGTGTCTCTTCAGCTCCAAACTGTTGTAGCAAGTAAGCCCGTGCTTTGTTCTGGAGACAGTTCCCGCATGGAACCCACTCACGTAGTTTACATTGGCCTCAATGAAGTCTCCGTGTCTCCTTAACAGGCCAGATTCCTACTGTTTCCTTGTTTTGCTGTGCTCTGTGACCCGCAACGGCCTGATTCTAACCTGTCATCAGGTTTTCTGGCCACCATCCCTCTCTGGCTCCAGGCAGCCAATCAGAATCGTGTTCCACCATGGGAAAGTCCATTCTCAACACAAAAAGAAGGAGTAATGGGCAGTTTTAGAGGAAGGGAAGGCAGGAATCTGAAGATGGCTACCATAGTTGCTGCTTTTTTTTTTTTTTTTTTTGGTACCAGGATTGAATTCAAGACCTTGCACTTGTCAGGAAAGTGTGGTGCCACAGAGCTACACCTCAGCCCTACCATTATTCTCTGTATCAGTAATCATCTTTCACAAGGTCTTTCTCTTCATCCCACTTTTTGGTTACTGTAAAAATAATAAACAATGAATTCATTTCCCAGCTCCATGTGGGTTTTCTTTGGACCTGTCTCTCTATTAATAGACACATTTATATTCTACTCACTAATTCAGCTGGCATAGGTTTAAGAGCATATATCCACTGAAAGAATTTTAAATGATTTTTGACATCAAACTCAAGAGAACAAAAGCCCTAGTTATTTTTTTAAAAAATTAATACAGTTAATGTGATAAATATCGGATAAATCATGTGAAGACCAGATATATCTGTATTCATTATGAAATCATAAATACCAAGTAAGTGAGTTTTGATTATTTTCTGTTTCCAGTAAAGAGAGAAGATTGTCAAGAACATGCTTGTGACACCTAGAACAGTACTTGGATCAAAAAATATCTCAAAAAATATTTGTTTAGCATATAACTCAGATAAATAAAAATTTTTAGATGGTAGATTCCTTATATTTTTCTTTCTCTTTCTCAAGGTCTTCACAATGTGATTCAGAGTTTTCTACATAAAGACTATGAAATGAGTGAATTTTGAATGAGAAACTCAGTAACGTCATTTATAAATGATCTATGTCTTGTGACCTCCAGTAGGTCTAATCCATGTGTAGGCATACAGAAGCACTGTACAATGGAATGTTGCAGAATATAAAGCATAGCTTACCACATGTGGCATGATTATATTTTTGTATCAGTTTTGTATAAGTTTTATTATAAAACCTGTCTCATTCATGATAAGTTAATTCAAAACAATATCAAAATTATCCAAATGTACATTCTGTTTTCATTCCAAATCCTGCTTCCCAGAGACAAATATTTTTACCACCTTGATATAAAAATACATACAAACAAGAGGCTCGGGCATACTGAAGGTATCTTATCCTAATTTGATTTTTTGTTCGATGATATTCACCCACATGGAAACACATACAGAGGAAACATCATACAAGTGGGGTGATTGCTTAAATTAATTTTTTATTAAAAAACACAGTGTCACTAATTCCTCTCAAAATGTTCCCCATTAATTTGAATACACTTAGCCCATTTTGTTGACACTTTCTCAAGATACTTGAGAATCTCTTTTTGGAAGTGTTTTTTCAGCACTGTCTTAATGCCCTCAACTAATTCAATGTTCACAAAAATTTTTGTCAAACACATTAGAGTTTGAATTCCCTCATCTTGTTCACTGGTTCCAGCATGTGACTGCTGCCTCTTCACTAGTCAAAGTGAACATGAAAGATAAACATCTTGAATCACTTCAGAGCATTTAGGTAACCACAACAGTGCAATTAAACTAATAGAAAGGATTTCGAGAGCTGCTTCAGAAATGACAAGCACAATGGGTTAGATACACTGGAAGCAATGGGAGTATTTGAGGAAACTAGTGATCATATGTCTTTTAGTATAAACTTTAAAATGTAAACATTCATTTTATTTTTATCATATCTCATCCTTTAGTCTATTTTACTAACTGACAATTTTCTTTTTTTTTATTTTTAGGTTTTTTGAGACAGGGTCTCGCTTTGTGGTTCAGGCTGGCCCTGAGCGCAGCCTCAAACTCACATCACAGCAATCCTCCTGCCTCTGCCTCCCAAGTGCTGGGATTACAGGCGTGAGCCACCATGCCCGGCACTGTGGTATGTGGTACTGGTTGCTGCTGGGTGTGAGTCTCCACGCCCAGTATGGTATGTGATTACCGGGGATCCAACCCAGGTCCTTGCGCTTGCAAGACAGGTACCAGAACCACTGAGCTAACTTCCCGGCCCCCTAACTGACAATTTTCTTACTGAATCCATGCACTGAAACTTACCTAATCAACATCAGTTTGAAGATAATCTGATTAACTTTCAGCTATGCAACATTTCACACCTGTCCAATTATTCTTTATTCAGAATTCCTATAAGCATATTCACTTTTAAAAGTTCCTAAGTATAATTAAAGGTTTCAATGTGTATTTGAGATAACTGTAGAAATACAGTAGCACATTTTAATTTTGTTAAAGTGTTTATTCCCTAAAATCAGACCCTACAATACATTTATTGATTTGATAATTAAATATATCACTGCTATTTTAATTTACAACTCTGCTTATTATTATTATATATTTATTTTATCAGATTCTGGTTTTATTGTGAGTTGCCTTGTATGTTCTGTCTAGTTTTCAAAACTATCTGTCTTTTCTCACTCATTTATACACTTTTTAAAAGAATTAGCTTCTATTGTCCTAATACAGATTGCAAATACATTTGTCAATAATTTATTTGCCTCCATTTAGTTGCTTAATTTTACTATTTATAGATTATTTTATATTACATCACCAAATATATCTATTCTTATTTCATAGTCTGAGTTTTATATTTTGCTTTGTACTTTTTACTCAAGAATGATAAAATAAATGGATGTACCTTCAGGAAAACTTCATAAGTGAAATAAATAGGTCACAGATGTGTAAATATCATATCTTTTCTCTGGTATAGAAAATATTTAAAAGGAAATGGGGGTAAGGGTAAGTAATGAGGGGAAAGTAGTGTGATAGTAATAAAAGAAAGGAAACAAAGCCTATGTATATAGGGGGCAGGGGGTTAGTTGTAGGGTGGGTACGGAAATGGGAAAAAATGAGAATTAAGTAGTGTCATATCATATACTGGTACAAATTCTCAATGCTGAATGTGACCATGATGTGTATATATAATGTAGCAATAAAGATTTGAAAAAATGATAAAATATTCTGTTTTCCAGTACCTTTCTATTTTTGAGCTATAATTTTATTTCCTCTAGAATTGAGCATGTATGTATAACAAGATGCAGAAATCTGAATTAATTTTCTTGACAATTAGAAAGAAGCAATTTTGGAATTGGATCATCCAATTTTTAGAAATGCCATTTTTCTAACATGATTTTATTGAATGAGCTAATTTCTTTGTACTTCAAAATATTGCTTTAATTTATACTGTATATCTTTATTTTAATGGATCATTTAGTACTGTGTTCTTTGAATGAGTTTAACATATAATATGTTTCTTATAAGAAAACACATGTACATTAAAATCTAAAAATGTTCAAATGTCTTATGAAAAGAAAAAACAAAACTAAGGTTAAATATCTAATGTAAAGAATCATGTAATAACAGCATCTGTGTGCCATTTCATCTCTTCATAATTCCCTGAAATTTCCTCTCTGTAACCTTGGAACATTTGTGATTTCTTTCTCCATAGCACTCTCATCTGATAAATTATAAATCCATAAGATCAAGATTTATATATTCATATAATCTTTAAACCCCAGTGTATACATTTTGCAATATTTAGCAGATACTGATGTTGTTTATATATTGAATGAGTAGTGACATTGATTTTGCAGGATTAACTGGGGAGACATGATATGATATTAAAAAATACAAGATAAAGTGCCAAAATGAATAGCATAGGCAGTAGCATCATAAGATTTCAAAGGAAATATCAACTTTATATTTCTTAAATCCATCTAAAGTTAGAATGTTGGGAAGATATTCCCAAAGTATTTTAATACTAAAGAATGAAATGGAATTTTGGGCAGGCCAAAAAGAATACAAAATAAGCTCATCTCTGTCGTTACTTGGACAGGAAGTTCGAGTCTCCTCAGCCTCAAACTGTTGTAGCAAATAAGCCCTGGTCATGTCAGAAAAGACTGTAGAGACCAAATGAATGAACTCAGTGGGTTTTGTTAACAGGAATATAAAATACATTTTATTATGTTTGAAAGGTATGGATTATAATGAATCTTAAAGACTAAACTGTTAAATTAATACTGTTGTGGGCACTTGTATTTTTTAGCAAGAAAGTAACACAATTAAAATTGTATGTAGGAAGATAAAATAGGGGTTGACACAGAGGACCCACGAGTCCAGCTGAGGTTTGCTTTTTTTCTGGCTTGCAAAAAACTATGTGTTAGCTACAGTCAGTCAGGAGTGTATAAACAGGCAAATTTTGATGCCATGTATTTATTCAAAACCACAGCAATAACATGTTTAAAAGAAACACAAATCTTTGCTCACAGATCGAAATATAAAATTCAACTGGGAAACATTTTGAGTAAACTTAGGTGAACAATACAAAACCACAAATTATAAAAGAACTAGAAAGTAAAAGATTTATATATTCTTGTCAAAATCTGAAACTTCTGCTATACAAATATATACTTTTAAGAAAATAAAAAACAAGTTACCTGCTGAGAGAAAATATTTGTAAAAAATATACCTAGTACATTTAAAAACTTTATATTTAAGTAGACTGTATAAAAAATTTCACAATTCAAAAAAGTAGATAAAATATTTTCAAATAAGTCACCAGAGTTCTGAATAACAAGGGTACAGATGAAAATGTACCAATGTGAGTCATAAAATCAACGGCTACTAAAACCACATACTTACATATAGTTATTAAAACTAATAAAATTAATAAGCTAACAATATCATAGGATGGTTGTCTATATATTTTTAGTATAAATGCCAAATGATACAGCTAACTTAGAATGTAATTTGGCAATTTGTATAAACATTACTATATTCTTATCATATGATTAAAAATTTGCTCCTATTTCCCCAAAAGAAATAAAATGTGTTCACACAAACCTGTGCCAATTTTTAGTAGTGTTACTCATAATTTCTCATAGTTGGAAACAACCCAAATGTCCACTTACTGGTGAGTGGGTAAACAGATCATGACACACACATGAAACTATATGAGTGAATTTTAAAATAATTCTGTCAAGGGAAAAAGCCAGGCACATGGCTTACTCTGTATGATTCATGTATATGTCATCCTGGAAGGACATACTTCTCAGGATAGAAATCAAATTGCAAAGATCTAGGAGTGCAGGAATGGAAATGATTTCAAAGGGCACAAAGCAGGATTTTAAAATCAATTATGATGTTATCTATTCTGATTTTTGGTGATTATATGCTTATTTATATTGGCAAGCTTTCATCAAAGATGAATTTTATCATATTTAAATTACAGATTGTAAAAATCCAATATTAAAATACTTTTAGAAGAGAAAAATAATGACATTCTGAAAAATCAAGTATAAGCTGATATGGGCCAATTAAAATATTAGGACAAATATATTTAAGCTATTGAAATCATTTAGACAAGAAGTGTGAGGACAGAGGAATTTGTATGACAGAGGACAAGCCTGAGGCCGGTGAGGCATGGCTATTGTTGAGGAAGAAATTCTAACCAGAAATGTGGGAGAGAGGGCATTAGATGATAGCAACTATACACCAATTCATACCAATTAATGCGGGACTTTAGATTTTATTCCAACTGCAATAAGGAGTGTCTTAACTTATTGAGGATATTCTAGCTAAATGTCTTAACTTAGGTGCTCTGTAAACAATAAATGTCTACTGTGCACTCTTTTGTAAACTGGAAATTCCAAGATCAACAGATTCTCTGCCTACAGAAGCCTGGATCCTCTTAGGCTACATTCCTGGTACATCCTCACATGTAGAAGGGCAAACAAATGCCCTCCAGGCTCTGTCCTGTGGGGTGCACTCACTTACGAGGGGTTCACCTTTGTGATCCAAAGACCTCCAAACACTACCACCTATTAACATTGTCATAGAGAGACATAGCTTTCCATAGATAAATGTAAAGGTACCTATGTATTCAGTCCACAAGGGAAAACTTCTGACAGATTTAAAAGACAGATATAACACAATCTGACAAGAATTTCCTCAAATTTGGGGGAAAAAGATGTGTGAAGACAAAAACCAGGGTGGAAAACAGATGAAGAGAATGATGGGAATTTATATATCTTTACAGATACGTTTTGGCATAGGGTCCTTTCGGTGGTTATTGGGCACAGAGAAAAGAGATGAACTCCAAAAAAGCCTGGATAAAAATGTATATAACTTGTATGAATATTTGCTCAATGTATTATAAATGTCAAATACATAATAGCTTCTATTTTAAATTATATAAATAAATTGTATACTGCTTCCTTTATTTCTGCTGTCTTCTTCATCCAAATTGCTACTTGTAATGCTGCCTGGAATGCCCCTGCACATTTCTGTCCTTATTCAGTTTGCCTCTGCCATGTATATATGGGTGGAACCAGCCCTATTCATCCTTGGTGATAGACCCAACGCTGCTTATTGGTCCTCTGCCCATAAAATATATAGTAAGGCACAATCAAAACTGTATAAAATCGATCTTCACCTCCAACTAAAAGTTAGAAAGCTGAAACAGCAGCTGGGAAGGATTAGATTGATCTATTTTTGTTTGTTTTGTTTTATTTATTTCTGTCCTTGAACATTTGAGTGCTCCTTTGGGAAGAATGGTATGGCACTAATCTTTCTTTAGTAACCTGTGCTCAATTTTATGGTGATATTACTTTTATAGTAATATTAAGCCTATTTTTTTCATTTTATTCCACCCAAACCCATTATAATAACATAAATCTAAATTATATTGGCCTGGACAAGAAGAATGAAAATGAGAGTAGAAAGAGAGAGATCTGAAGGAATTTAAAAAGAAGACTGAAAGAAATGAAGAAAATAATATAAAAGTTCATGAATATGGAAAAACTAAGGAAAACTCTAGTTTCTTTTTCAACCTTTATTGGTACATTTGATATAAAAATCATGGTCACACTCAACATTGTGAATTTTACCAGTATATGACATGATTTAATTTTCATTTTTTTCCATTTCTCTAACCAACCTACAACCTCCCATCCCCTATATATATAAAACCTTTATTTACTTTTGTTACCATTATGTTTTTTTCCCTCCTTACTTACCCCTAAATTCCATTTTCCTTTAAATATTTTCTATTTCTCAATACCTATTATAAATTCTAGAACTCATTTAAATCTTCAATTTCTCATATCAGAAAAAAAGATATGGTATTTACACATCTGTGACCTATTTACTTCATTTATGAGTATGTCCTCAAGGTACATACATTTGATTATAACTGACTCAAACTTATCATTCCTTATGGTACAGTAATATCCCAATTTATAAAGACATATCTTGTTTATCCAGTCTTTAATTGATGAGCATTTGGATTATTTCCAAGATTTAGCTATCACAAACTGAGCTGCTATAAACATGGGTGCGTAAATGTCACTGTGATATGAATACCTTAATTCTTTCATGTATATCCCTAGCAGAGGAATAGCAGGGTCAAATGGGACCACTAATTCTAGTTGTTTGAGGAATCTTCACACAAATTTTCACATTGATTGCACCAGACTATATTCTCACCAACAGTAGAAAAGTTTTCCTTTCCCCCCTCACCCTCACCAGCATTTGTTGTTGGTTAATTTCAAATAGCAGCTATTCTTTGTGGAGTGAGATGACATCTCAGTGTTGTTTTCATCTGCATTTCTCAGATGACCAGCGATGTTGAGCATTTATTCATATGCTTCTTAGCTGCCCTTGCTTCTTTCTCTGAAAGGTGTCTGTTCATTTCAGATGCCCATTTTTGAACTGGATCTTTAAATTTGAGAAGATTGCTTTTTATTTAAGTGCTTTATATATTCTAGATAGTAGCCCTTTAGTTTCTATTCCTACTGGCCTGGGTGAATGTAT
Source organism: Petromus typicus (assembly GCA_004026965.1). Taxonomy (NCBI): domain Eukaryota; kingdom Metazoa; phylum Chordata; class Mammalia; order Rodentia; family Petromuridae; genus Petromus; species Petromus typicus. The sequence goes on from PVIR01004093.1 coordinate 58,869, forward strand.
CACCAGTGACTTTGATAGAAAAGTCAATGATAGATTGACACTGATAGAAAATTTAGGGGACAGGAAAGAGGTAATGAATTTTCTTTATCAACATAAACTGTAGGACAACAATAGAATTTCCAAACATATGTGTCCAGTGGCACGTGTAAACCACTATATAAGGCAAAAAAAAAATGTCAGCAGCCTAATGAAGTTTTTCCAAAATGGCTGCAGCGTGAAGTCTTTCCAAAATGGCAACAGCCTACGGAAATTGTTTCAAAATGGTGGCAGCCTAGGGAAGTTGTTCCAACATGGTGGGTATCTTAAAAAGGTTTTCCAAAAAAGCAACAGCCTAGAAAAGTAGATCCAAAATGCAGCAGCTTAGAGAATCATTCCAAAATGGCGGCAGCCTAGGGAAGCTGTTCTAAAACAGCAGGTGCCTAGGGAAGTCAGTCCAAAATGGCAGGAACCTAGGGAAGTTGAACACTCTAAATAGAACAACTAGCAGCTTCCAGAGGAGAAATAATAGCCAGAAATTGCCCAGCAACTGGTAACAGATAGAGGACATTGAGCACCAGGATCCAAGAAGACATCCATCAAAGATTGAAAAATGCGCGAGGTTCAAATAGGGAGATTGGTAAAGAAGATTTTGGATTAACCATCTACCATGGTGGTAAAATAAGTCTGTAAGTGTAGAGGGCATATAATAGACCTGAAGACCTGAAATTAGTATCTAAGTCAAACTATAAATATTAACTACTGTAAATACTAACTATAAATATTTCTATAGGTATCTATCTACTTGACAATAAAGAACTCTAAAAGATAAAATAATTTAGTATCTTTATTAAAGAAAAATTATTATATGCAAAAAATGATTTTGTGTCTGTTTTAACATTTATGCTTAGTTTTCTGCTTCAGAAACTTCAAAATTAAAAACAGAAGAGTAAAATCTTCACTCTCGGTGACAAGATTTTCCTCAGTGTATTTAATAGCTGTTGTTGTTTATACATTTTCTGCCATTATGTTTTGGTTTTCAGAAGAGCAGCATCTCCGAATTTAGAATAATCTACAAATTTACTTAAAATGCTATTTACTCCTTCTATAACTAACACAAATATTAAATAAGATTGATGACAAATTATTATGCCTCACTACCACTCTTACCTTAGAATATTTATTACTATCTTGGTTTTACATCATTCATCTAGATTTTTCTTGGAGCTGATATTTGATTCTTTTTTTAAATGGAATTAGCAGGCTTTAGACAATATGGTATTGGAATTTCCAAATCTTTAATACTTTTTGCTTTTTTGCATTAATGAGGATTGAGCCCAAGGACTTGCAGGTGCTAGGAGATATTCTGTATCCCAAGCCCTAAACTGTAACTGTCAATATCAATCACTAGTGCCTTCCTGCATACACTGTTTTATCATAGTGTTTCGTATCTTTAAATTTTACCTACTAAACAAACAGCCAGTACTTATGGTCTGTCATTCACTCCCATATCTGTCAGTATGTATTAACTACCTGCTGCATTGAGATCATGTCTTCTTTTCCTTTTACTTATGAATGTTCAATTTTAAAATATTATCATTGACATAGATTTTCCTTAGGACACAGACCTGCCACTTCTAGGCACAGTCATCAGAACAGGTTCCAGATTATAGCTTCACTGACCCACATCTGTATTTTAATTTCCTTATCAGTGCTACAAACAACTAATCTCAATTAAATTGAATGGCTTACTCATAGGAAAATGCAAGACCTCTTTAGAACATTATTAAACATCACCACAGAATTCATAATATAAATTTAAAAATACTCCATGAGTTCATTTAAAAAGTGTTGGGAATGGAGAGTTCAAAAGTCAAAGAATTCTATATGTGGTATCATTTCCAAGAGAAGAAAACTTAAAAGCAAGAAAGATGAGAATCTCTGAAAGGAAATTCTGACAGGATTTATAAGTAGTTCCAGTAGAGTGAAACAAATATAAAGAAGCTAGAAAGATTACAGTAGGAGCAGTGAAATTAAATATCACATTGGAAAGGTAGAACATAAGATGGAAAATATTACAACAAAGCTAAAGCAAAATAAACATTTTTTTTGAAATCCTATGAGATGAGTTTCAGAAAAATAGAAGCTTCAAATGACCTGAGGTTTAAGAAGGAAAGGTCAAGAAAAATACACAAGTCTATAAAATGAAATCCCTGACACATAATTTGCACCAGGTATACAACCTCTTGAATTGTCCCACATCCAAATCAAGACACAGAACTGTTCTGACCCTCAGATTTCTTTTTCCTTTTACCCTCTTTCCAAAGAAAATCATTATTCTGGATTCTATCAAGGTTTCTTCATTTTTCTGCTGTTTGAAATTTTCAAGTAAGTAATCAGATACCTTGCATTCTTTGGGATTTGGGGAAGAACAATGGTTATTATATCTATGAGATTTATCTGTGCTATTGTGGTTAGTAGTGGTTATTTTTCATTGCTGTGAAGTAGTCCTTTTTAATGGATATATTCTAACTTACTTATTGATGCCAAATAAGCTGAAGACTTATTACCTAACAGAAAATGTCATCTGCCCTATTCTTCCACTCTTGCTCTGCCACCCAGAAGAGAGAACAGGATCACCACTACCAATACTTCATTGTGGAAAAGGAGAGAACAGTATGAGGGGAAATATAACAGTTTTAGGTTCACAGCAATACTGAAATATTGAGGTGCAAAGTGTTACAAGAGCGCTCTATTCTTGGGGTGAAAAAGGTCCTTTAGAGAGCCTTACCTTTATTTCAGGGGAATAGCTCTCAAGTCCATCGTTTTCTTCCTTGGCTTCACCTGTGTGGGCCACACTTGTGAGTGCTAAGCAAACTTCTCATCCTGTTGATTCCCAAGTGAGACTGAAGACCCGAAGTCAATGTAAGTCTCATACAGTCACTGTCAGATTTTGATCACATTGACATTTCTTCGGCAGATTGATACTCCCCTCAAGGGCATTCTTTTTAATCTGTTTGATTTTCTTTCCACCACACCAAGCTCAATTTCTAAAATATTAAGTAAAATACTAATGACCTGCTTTCATTTAAGGTTCCTAGATCCTAAACATTAGCAGAAACTGGGGTTCCAAGAAGCACATTAGCCAAGCTCATACTGAAGTTAAGTGAAGAAAGTGTAGTTCATCACGAGACCTGTCTGAGCTAAAAGTCCATGCTTTTCCACTATAAAGCACCATGGTAGGTATAAAACAGTTCCAGCAAAAAATGATAGATTGGATGGATAGCCTCTAACACCACTTCCAATCAAGATTTTCTGTGGACAACTTGGATTAGATGCTTTGATAAATTCTTATGACAGGTGAAATTCAGCAGATGCATATTTGAAAAATAGGATGGATTGTCAAATATTTAAATGAATACTTTATTCTACTTGGTGAGTAACATTACCCCAATCTCCTCCATTATTGCTTTCAGGATGGTTCAAGATCCTCTGGGCATATTTTGATTAAGAGGCTGAAGGATTCATCCTGCCATGCGGTGTTTTCTCGGGTCCCTGCTCTAAAGCAGCTTTTGGCATTTGGTTGTACCTCTACTTCTATGGTTGCTAAATATTTATGAAATTACCCTTTTCAAGAACTCTCTGATGAGTCATATGTGGGATAGGCTGAGATTTGAAGTTATTCTGAGGTGAAAACTTAGTCAAAATCAATTGGAACAGAAAGTAGCCATGAAATAATTAAGATAGTTTGAGATTAAAGTGAGTTTTTTGATATATATTTATTTGGTCTTTATTCTTAAAACAAAATGTAGACATCTTTGATAGGTTTTGCAATGTGTAACAACACTGACAAGAATTAAAGATACCTTTACAACTCTCACAAAAGAAAGAGACTTATTACCCAGTATACAAGTATACCTCATTTACACAAAAACAACATTTATTCAATTCAAGCCAACAAATATTGGTCAAATTAAGTGTCAAGATCAGAATTGAAGAGATGTCAAATTGTGATCTTTTTATATTTTAAGGTCTAAACATATATTGTATAAAAAGAACAGCTATTAGTTACTTTGTATTGTTAAATTTATATAGTCTTAATTGTATAAGATTAACTTTAAAGCTTAGATTCACAGCATAATTTGTTTTTAAATTTATCTGTACATCTATGCTCAAATATATATTGTTACAAACCAATATAATAGTTGTTTACTTAGGCATCATAAATTGATTATTGAAAACATTTTACAAACCAACAATTCTCTTTTACTCTTAAAGATTAATTTATTAACCAAAAATCCCTAATAATAGAAAACATGAGAAACTATCTGAATAGAATATAGAATCTTTGTATATTTTTAGTTTATTGATACATTTGAGGTATACATTATGATCACATCTCTCACTAAGAATTTGTACTTGTACATGATTTTTATTTTTCCATTCCCCTTCCCTCCTGTAAATTCCCCACTCTTCCATACATAGGATTTGTTTCCATATTTTTCTTTTTACTGTCAAAATTTTTCTTTCCTTTCTTTGCTTTCCCATTTCCCTCAGTTCCCTTTCCCCTTTGAACACGTTCTTACTATTTCACAATACTTATTATACATTTTGGACTCCACATCTTTAATTTCTCATGCTAAAGAAATGCTACATTAGTTACAAATGTGTGGCCTATTTATTTCACTTAAAAGTATGGCTTTAAGGTATATGCATTTCGTTATAAATATCTTAAGTGTATCTTTCTTTATGGCTGCATAGTACTCCATTTTATTGTTTTATAAAACCACATCTCATTTTTCTACTCAATGGTCAATGGAATTTTGGACTATTTGTAAGATCTTTTTATTATAAACTGCTATTTATAATTGTAAACATTGGTGTGCATATGTCACTGTTATACGATACTTTTGATTCTTTAGTAAATATACCCAGCAGGGAAATAACAGTCAAATGGAACTTCCCCATTTAGTTTTTTGAGGAATCTCCACAGTGATTTCACCAGTCTATACTCATATCAATAGTGGAGAAGGGTTTCTTTATTTCCCATAGCCCCACCAGTATTTGGTTTTGTTTGATTCCTTGATGGCAGCCATTCTCTCTGGAGTGAGGTGAAATTTCAGTGTTGTTCTCATCTGCACTTCTCAAATGCTCAGCTGTTATAGTCCTGGGCCTCTGGGTGGTATGTGGCCGAAGATCAGGTTCAGAGGGCTAGACTGAGAGGGTGAGAGCACAGTCACCACGCAGACTCTGGGGAGCATTTCAAGAACTGTTCCATCTTTAAGGAAAATTCAGTTACTTTTATAGCAAATGTAGAGGGCATACACATGCAAGTGGGGATGGTGGCCAATTGGTTGAAGCATACACAGAGGTGGTCATCGTAGACTGATTGAAGAGGCAGTCCTCCTTTTAGCTGAGGTGGAGTCACGATGAGGTGGCGCCAGGATGAGTGAGCCTGGCTGAACTTTAGCGAAAGCCTGGCTTTCACCTACACTCAACCTCCATGCTGGGCATTGGTCCTGGCAGAACTAGATCAGTGTTTAGTAAAATAAATCAAATGCAAAAGCTTAAATATAACATTGTTTATCTTATAATTAGGAGAATCCCAAATTATAAATTAAAAGCAAAATGAAAGCTAGGTGATAGAAAGATAAGTAATTGATCATTTTCAAGTGGGAAGTGGATCAAAACATGGAGAGAGGGAGGGAGGAAAGGGAAAGAATGGAGATGAGAAAGGAACAAAGATGTTTTACATCCATGCACCAACTCCACAATAGGAGTGAAAACATTATGTACTGCAAATATGAGCTCATCAAAATTAAATAAACAATAAAAAAGAAAAATTAAAATTGCCATTAATTATCAAATATAAAACGGTCATATTTTAAAGGCTTACTCATAAAAAATAATATTTAAAATTATTCAGTTGGAATTAATCAAATTAGTGGAATAGATACTGGTTTATATTTATTGAAAATAAAATGAGAACATTGCTAATCTAGCTCATGTCTGTCTTTCTCAGTCTATTTGGTGTAATCTTTGATATTAAATAATGTTAGATTTAAATATTATGTCAATAATGGGTTTTAATAGAAATGAGTTTCACAAACCCAAAATATATTCATGTTGAAGGTCCAACATAGCAAAGATGCTCTCCTATTCTCTTTTTCTCAAAGTTAGCTACAGACTGGCTTCTTTGCATAACTTATCTACACTTCAATGTGGAGCAATTTCATCACTAGTGATGGGGGACAGGTATCAGTAGATTTTTGCTTACTTTTGTTCCTCTTTGACACTAAAGATATAACATACAGATCTGCACATGGCAAGTGTTTGTCCACCAACACACCTCAAAGCTCTCCATGTGATTACAACCCACAATATTAAAAATTGCTTTGTATCATCCAAAATGTTACTAAGTCCTTCCTTTTGGAGACTGTGCTCATTATGCAGTATCAACTACAATCCCTCACCTCTTGGGTTTCTGACTTGTATGAATAGCTCCTGGGAGAGAGAACTGGGAACCATCAACTCAGGGAAACAACCCCTGAAGTATGTGTTACACTGTCTGCTTCTCAGGAGAATAGACTCTGAACTAAAACCCTACCAAGCATCAACCTCCTGCCCTTAGTCTCAGATATAGATTATTCCATTCCACTTTCTGGGGTCTCCGGTTAAACAATAAAGTCAATAATATTTTAGAGAATATTGAGCAAATTTTATGTTCCTTTATAAAAGCATTTATTATCCATCCCTAAGCAGTACAGAAATGGTGACACATGAAAACTACACAGTGGAAATTCTTCCATCATCAGGAAGTTTATTTTGTTAAAGCCTGAAATATTTTCACACATAATAAGAGTCAGAGTTTCCTTATTCTTCTCATACCCTCAGGCATCAGATCCACTGGCCTCTGCAAGGTTAGAATTTAGCAAGCTTTGCCAAAATAGGCCAATTCCACCAGCATTTTTAAAAAGAGTACTAAAAATTATTTTCAGGAGGGGAAAAAGCTGATAAATTATTCTGTAACTTCATGAGCTTTCTGTTTGTTTTTTTCCCTCCATTTTAAACAGTTACACTTAGCTTTTTTTTTTTTTTAATTATCTTTATTGGTACATTAAATATACACATCATGATTGCACTCCATAATGGGGATTTGTACCAGTATAAGACACAACTTAATTCTCATTTTTTCCCATAGCCCCACCCACCCTACCACCCCCCCCATATATATAAAATTTGTTTCCTTACTTTTTTGTTACAATCTACACTTAGCTTTTTAATGTTGTGTTAAGAACTTAGTCAAGAACATTTCCATATAAATCCCTAAATTCTTCAATTTACTTTGACTGTCAAGAAAGGGATTTTCTGTCAGTTTTAGAAATTTTTTTAATTGATTTTATTGGTACATTTTACATATACATCCCAAGCACATTCAGCATTGAGAATTTATACCTGTACATGACACATCTTAATTCTCATTTTTTCCCATTTACCTGGCCTCCCTACAACTCCTCACCCCCTAAATACAAACATCATTTCCTTTTGTTAACCATCAAATTTTTTCTTTCCCTTCTTTACTTCCCCCTAACCCCCTTTCCCTTTCCCTTCGAACATTTTCTTCCTATTTCCCAAAGTCTATTGTATATTTTGAAATTCAGTGTGGATAAGAAGTGGGAAGGTCTGTGTGCAATACCAGCTGCAGCTCTTAATAGCCCTGACATCAGTACTTGATCCTTTGAAAGCAGACTCTTCCCTGAACACAATGAGCAGACTCCACAGGACGGTCCGGTGCCTTGAGAATGACACTTGAACATTGGTGTAATTTGAGATGATCAGAATGAACTCCCTTCTCAGTAGGTACTTGCACTGAGGTACATTCTTGTGGGAGTCAGGGAAAAGAGAGGAAGCCAGAACCCTGGTGGCAAACTCCAGTCCTCCATGAGTCCCATAGCAAAAGGATTAACAAACAACAAGTTGGAACCTTGAGAAAAAGGCTGAGCCTGGGCTCAACTCTTGCTACTCTGAGCAATGGCAGCCAAAGGCCAAAAACTGAGGCAGAAGAGTCATAACCCAAGCTCTCTGCACCTTTATTTGATACCAAGCCTTCAACCCATATTGCATAAAACAGGGCGGTCCCCCAATAATCCCTGTAGTTGAAAGTCCCATAGGGCAGGACAGACACCTTTAAATCCCAGTAAGTCCCAGTAATTCTTAAATCCAGTAATCCTAGTACAATAATCCTTGTAGTTTAAAATCCTACAAGGTGGACAGATGCCCACAATAATCCCAGAAGTTGATTCCACAGGGCAGGGAAGACATCTGTAAATTCAAGTAAGTCATAAGTCCAACTAAATTGTCCAGTTTCTGACACATTCTTACTATTTCTCTTGAGTTTCTATGCTCTTTACTGGGGCATAATTATGCCTTTTAGAATGACAGTTGAGTACTGTGCTGCCATTAGAAGTAGCCTCCTACCTTCTCTTCGGTCATTACTGCCACCTTATACAACTTTCACCCTTCCCTTATCATCTGTTTCCTTTCATAATGATTTTTGCTTCCTTCCTTCTTTTCTTTCTTTCTCTCTTTCTTGCTTTCTTTTTCTTTCTTTCTTCCATCTCTTCTACCTCCTTTACTTGCACACCAATAGATGAGTTTAAAAATCAAATCAATCTTGTTTCCTTCTGGTTAGTTACCTAATGTCAGACACAATCTTTGGAACTTCTTTGCACTTTTCTACAACATTTTTCAGCTGTTCCTTCCCATCAGAGTCTTTTTTAAAAATTCTACTTTGTGTTTTTCATGTGCTTTCAAATTACATGAAGATTGATATGCTATTCAGCTTCCCATTGCTGTGAGAAAATATCTGTGGAAATCAACCTGAAAAGCAAAGATTTCTTTTAGTTCACAGTGTCAGAGATTTCAGTCCATGGTTGGTTGGCTCTGTTGCCTTTGAGCCTCTGGCAAGATAGAACATGTAAGCAGACAGCCTATGGTGTAAGAAAGCTGCTTTCCTCATGGGAGCTAACAAGAAGAGAAAGAAGAAGGGGTCTGTGTCCCATTTACCCTTCAAAGTTGCACTCTCCCATCCCTGGAGATCCTTGTAGTCCCACGAGGTCTCACCTCCTGATTGCCCCTCCCCAATATCACCCTCAGCTGGAGATCAAGCCTTCAAAACATGAATTTTGGGGAATATTTAAGATTAAAATGATGCCGGCTGCCTTTCAGACTCACAAGGCATTAGCTTTTCATCAAAAAAGTATGTTATTCAGTCATAAAAATTCCATATGAGGCAAGAAGGATATCTTATATTTTGGAATAAGGATATAAACATAAATAATTTCTCTGACATAGGTAGTGTGACAGATATAGGAAAAGTTATATATTATCAAATGGAGGGTTTTTTTATTCTACATTCATTCATTAAACAGTACTATGTGTCAAGCTCTGGGATGGGTGATTGAGAACATAAAGATGGACTAAGTTCTCGGAAATCTCAAACTCACTTTGGAGATCAGCCCACTAAAAAGTAACGTTGTATTTTCTCTTCAAATTTCTCTTTGTTCATTTATAAAAATCATATTAAACCACTTGACTACATACGTTTTTAAAAATCTCTTTCTGAAATTGTAAGGATGTCAGTTCAAAAAGATTTTCAAAAATGATACTATGGTTTCCATATATAGGCATTATGTAAGTATATTTTGAGCATTTTTTCACATTCAGGTAGCATATACTGTGTTTTCATTCAAAAATTAAAGAGATATTTGAGAACACTGAAAGTGTTAATTTGTATTATTATGTTATAAATTCATAAGAAATGTTCTACTTATTAAGAAAATTCCATTGTTTTTTATAAACACTATCTATCTGTATCTTTAGGTATAAGTCATGGTAAGTGGTAATCTAATTATTGAGCCAACATGAAACTGTAACTAATATTGATAAAATATTGTGCTGTGCTTAAATGTCTGTATTTGTGTTTGCCTATCAAGGAGAAAAGAAAAATATTGTCCAATATCTGATCTAAAATTAATTGTAACAATCAAATTAAAACATGAACTATAAATTTTAGGTCTTTTTTATGACCATTCTCATTGGAAAATAGTTAATATTTAATAGATTAAATGAAGGAGCTCAGCTTTTGATATGTAAATATTTTAGGAGGTTTAATTATCTTAATAAATAGATCTTCTATAATAGATATTCTGGCATAGAGAAAGCATTAATTCCTATTCAAGTTTTCCACATCACGATGTATCTTGAAATCCATTGATAATAGATGAATCTATGCTTCTACAGGCTAAAACCATCATTGTGTTCACTTTTCTCCTGGGACTATCTCTTTGAGGCTCATTTTGTGATTCTTTTCTTCAATTTTATACTTGAAATCTGATCTAGACTAACCCTATTTGACATACATGCAAACAGATATTTTCAGCATCAATTTTATCAGCTGTTTACAACACACTAGTATCCGTCATGTGAATGATACTATTGAAGAAGAACTTAATTGGGTAAGATTAATTTCTCCACACACACAATATTACACATGCTAGTGTTATGTGTGTACAGCTAAAGGAGAAATGGAGAAAATTCTCTCTCTCTATCTATCTATCTATCTTTCTCTCTCTCTCTTTCTCTCTCTCTTTTTCTCTCTCTCTGTCTCTGTTTCTGACAGACCACTTAAATAATATTATTACTTTATTCATCAGTACCCAAACCACATAGAACATATAGCTTGGATTACTAAATTCTGATTAACACTGAAAATCAAGTGGTAGCTCTTCTGAATTGCTACTTACTAATTTAGAACAAACACGGATCTATCTAGGATAAAATAAAACCTTTCTGAGTAATCAATTCAGCACAATTATTTATACAGAATCAGGTTGTGTCTATAAACTTAAACAATCATACCACAACATAAGCTGATTATTTGAACATATGACCAGTTAGGATGGCCACAGAGACTATGAGATTATCCAAATATTTCACATTAATTAATTCTAAACTAATCTGAATATACCAGAAACACATTTTTTCTTTATAAATGGATACATAATTTCTGATGGTTTATGAGTATGGAATATGAGGGAAAGTATGAAATTGTCATCTCTCTTAACTCATATATTGTTCCACTTTTTACATATATTAATATCCTTGCATCATGGGAACTATTAAAGAGACATAGTATTGTCTTCCTGGGAAGAAAAATAATATCTAGGACAATGAAGGAAAAAACTTTCAAAATAAACCCCAAAGAATTAGAGTAAAAATGCAAGGAAAGGGAACAGAATATGAACACAGTAAATATAAGAATACATAAGCATAAAAATACATGCCCAGTGACTCACTGCAAAGAGAGGACACACAAAAACAAAACAGTCAGAGAGCCTCTATCACCATCATCTGTGTTACCCACAATACTGGGCCTGAAACCAAGGCTTCTTTTCAGGTATTTTGGAAATTGGTCCCAAGTAACAGCAAGAAAGTGTGGGCCAGTACGGACACAGAAGGAAGGAAAGCCAATCTGCAGTCTGAGGGACTTATATCAAAATGGCTCCTACTGTGGGCCTTCAAGACTGAATCTTATTTAGTACTTTTCAAACTGGGAGCTCTTTAAGAAAGTACAAACTGGTTCTGGTATCCATGCATTCAAGTTATTGAGTGTTCAAGGTTTGATGTTGGCTATAGGTTGAGACTATATATCATATCCTGTGGGTAGGACTCTGGCCCTACAAAACACTGCCCCTAAACAGATGCCTTCTGTTAATCATCTTATCTTTCCATCATGTCATCTACCTGCTGGGATTGGGGGATGTACATTAACACCAGTGGCTCTGATGCTCACACATTCACTGTTACTCTCATTAACTGTGAAATGAGACCTTGTTTTCCAGTTGTTGCCACTGGAAAAGTCATCTTATGTACCTGATTATTGAGTAGCTTCCTCACCAAAAATGTCCCCTGTAAGGCATTATCAGGACCTCCAGAAACGTTGTGCTTTGAGTCACTTCCCTTTTGTCCATGCCTGAGAAATAGTATGGTTACAGTTTGTTTTCAGCTGACATCAACAAATACAGCTAACCAATTTCTGAATCTTGGATGGTTTTTTCTTTCTCTTAGCTGACAACAGAAACACACATACACACACACACACACCATGACACCACAAGTATGATTTGAGAAAGATAGAGACTGCAACAGAAGTAAGTGGCATGGAAATCTAAACCTCCTTTCCATGTTATATTAGAATATCATCTACTGAGACCAAACCCAAATATGCTCTTTCCAGCATTTTCCAGGTTGCTATTGCACTTATTCATCCTTCTTATCTGTGTGTGTGCCATCAACCAACTCATCATGGAAAACTTTCATCAAATATTCAGCCATTCGTATCCTCTGATCAGACATTCACCCTCTACAGTGGCCAGCTGACATGTGAAAAGGAACTTTGGCAAAGGACAATTACTTCTATAACCTGCAAGGTGCAGTCTGTACAATGTTGCCTAAGGATCTCAGGTGTCTATCAATGGGCTAGTAAGAAACTATGGAAACTTCAGCTCTGTGGTCACAAAGTCTGGCGACAGAATTCTTTCTTACTCTGGCTTCCAGCTCAAAGCATTGTCCTAATTGACCCAACAAGTTTTCTTCCAGCAGCAATCCTAAGCAAATTACATGAGGCCTCCCAAATTCAAAACAAAATGAAATAAAATGCACGTCATCCATAGATGTCTCTTGGTGGGGATGAGGGTGGAGTAATGTGGGCAACAGCTTGCCCTTCACTCAGAGAGAATGATAACATGCCTCAGACCACTAGACTCCTGACATTTTCTCCAGACATTGCAGGTTACTGGATCTCCATAGTTTTTCTCCTGTTTTCTGGCTCATTTCCTCTTGCTGGCGAATACATAGTACTCATTCCTTCTTGATCACCAAATCTAATTATCGTATGTTCATCAAAATAATGTAGACTGATAGGATTTTCTTCAGAATATCAGATTGATTGAGTTCCAGGAGCATCATATCTTGACAAACAATAGGGAGGTTTGAATGGGCTAATGTTGATATGTTCACCCAATATAGCACTGTTTGGGGTCAAATAGGGTTGGAGAGAAAATGACAGATTAATATAGAACCCTCATGCATGGAGTAAATGTCGCTATCGCAGAGAACCGAAAGGATCTCCTCTATCCAGGCTGCCGTGTGAAAACACAAGAGAAGTGCCGTCTATGAAGAGTCACTCCTTAGCAGACTCCAGATCTGTTGGCCCCTTGATCCTGGATTTCTCAGTCTCCAGAACTGGGAGAAACAAGTGCTATCTATAAGTTTCCTAGTCATGGTATTTGTTGTATCATCAGGAATGAGCAAGATAGCTCTACTTCTCACAATTCCTCTTTGGGTGTTATGTTCTGTCTTGTCAGGGCTATGGGATGAGTAGTATCTGGAAGAGTAGTCAGGGGATTTTAAGGGATTCTTCTTGATTCTTCCTATAGTAATGGCTAGTATCCCACATGCAGGGAATCAGTGTTACAGTTCTGATTACTTTTAAATCTACCCACAGCATTATGTACTCAGGGAAGGAACAACCATAGAATGCAGCCAGGATCCCAATGTGCCATCATGAGAGAGACTTGGCCAGGATTTATGTACTTCCTGGTCTCTAATCTCTCTAACCACCAAGTTGTTTGGACTCCTGGACCTCTGACTATCACATCAGATTTGATGCCTAGTAATTCTCAAAATGTTATTTATTTCTTGCTTCTAAGTAGATATTGATAGTCCTATTGGAAAAAATTGGAAAAGCGAGTTTTTGTACATATTTGCAGTAAAATCAGAAGAGTCTTCTTCAAAGTGATCATTTTTACACCATAAAAATCAGTTTAAGCCTGGCTTAGAGCTCTAAATCAGTAGCTTTCTGCCTAGACTCGAAGCAACATCTTAGCTACTAAGAAATTCCTGAGTGACAGACAGATTGGGCTGAAAGTAGTAAAAAATAAAACATTAGCTTTTTCCAGTGTTTCACATACAAGGACAATGGTAACTATAAGGGCTGGGAAGTCAATTGCCTTATACTCACATTAGGATGTCACATTTTGTTTTTAGAGGCTTTTTTCTAAAAATAAAAAACAATCAGCTCAAGTTAAAGAACTAAATATAATAGGAGACTGTAATTTCCCTTTCTATGCTATTGGAGGTTCAGTTATTTGGATCTAAATTTCCTAGCTGGCTCTCCTTCCACTAGCTCGTAAGCATTGAAATTTCATGAGTAAAATATAATAACAGAAACTAGTGATCAGCCTTCATAGTCCATAACAGCAGGTGATGGCTGACCTAGACTGGTGGCTTTATGGGGTGACTGTCCCCGATGGACCACAAGCTCTTGTGTCACATATTAAGGACAAACCTCCACACTTCACATGGACACATTGTAGCTCAGTTTCTCAAACGATGAAAAAAAAAAGAGAATTCTTTGATGAAAAGTTGTTTTTTATATCTCAAAGTAAAGTATAAATAATTAAATTTGTAGGTTTGATGAACCTATTCTTCCAAGAGTATCTATCAGATTGAGTTTTCTTCAAATGCCTGCCGTTTATGTGACACTGTATAAAATTGCAGCACGGTAGTTCATTCCTGGAATAAAACTGCTACCTCCCAGCATGAAAGATACAGACGGACAAGAGTTACGAACCAAAAATAAGTGAGGGGAGAGCTGAGTACTTGCTGTGCACGTTTGGGGTTTAGAGAAGTGTGTGGACTAATTTTTAAAATGGAATCAGTCTTATTGATCACTTAAAGAGACATAGTCTTTGTCTCAACTGAATAGAAAAACTTACAAGGAGAAGGAAAGAACAAAACTCCTCCCAGGAGATCCATTACCATACAAGCTTTGCTACTGTCTAGATGAATAGATGTTTTCTGAGTCTTTTCACATCTGAAGTTTAATTCTAGGAAGATCTAATGGAGCTTAATGAGACAATACACAAAACTTCTTCCAGGCCTGACATTTAGGGACTCCATTCCCTAGAGTTTACAGAGCTTAATGGTATGCCCACCTGCTGAAAGTGGACTTCTACAGCTTGACTGGTGGCACGCAAGACCCTCACCATATCTTTGCAATGGGAACACTGCATTTATTGGAAGGAGTAGTACAAGGGACCTTTGCATGCGTGTCCTGTTTTGCAGAAAGTATTGAGTTGAACATTATCTTATTGTAATTTTCTTGGAAATGTTATGCTCTCCTATGTCCCAATTTCCTTCATCTAAAACCATAAATCAACACCCTCTTAGAGACTATTCCAGCCAACCAGAATTCCAAGAAGGTTCCACAGTCTGTTGAAGGTCAGTGGCAGCTTTAAATGATGTATTCAGCCCCCTGGCTTTGGTGGCAGCTTCCTTGCTATCCAGGTCACCTGGGTTTTCATATTTTAAAGACTTTTTTGAGGTTTAACTTGCTCCCCTCCTGATACTTGCTTATAATGCAGTTCCCCTGCAAGTTGAGAGTTCCATCAGAACTACTCTTCAACTATCTCTCTCAGCTGGGCCTCAGTGGACCCCCTTGTCTTCACGCACAGATTGTCATTCTCCAGCTCTGTCTTAGGAGTCAGAACATCTCCCCTGCTGCACACTGAGTTAATCTTTTGTACTAATATATTTCAGACTTCAAGAGACACAGTGTGCTATTGGCACCCAGAGGTGTCAAGATATTCCATCTCTCTCTCTTATTCCAATCCACTTATTTTAACAAAAGTATTAGACTCGTGATATGCAGCTGCTTCAGCAATGGACCAATGCAAAGGTGAAATGAATTCAGTGAGTGTTTTGACACTCTTACTAATGAATGGGTTCCGGGAGTTCCTGATGAAGTGGCGAAGAGAGGCACTTGGTACCCAGGAAAGCTCCATTATGCCACAGCAGCCATCGCTACAGCCTGGGACTGTAATCCAATTACTCTGCGGCTTCTTCAAGGCCTGAAAAGGCTTTGTACAAAGACATCCAGAGAAAATACTAAAAACTAGACATTCAGATCCTGAGAATTTATGACTTTAGTATTTCTGTTTTCATAATCAGCTGTAAGTGAAAGGGAAATTTTTTTTCTTTTTAATACATTATCACATTTACATGCATGGATGAAAATAAAGTTGATTTTTTTTAAAAGTGTATTTGCATTCTAGATCTGGAATTTCACTATTGTTAAACCTGTACCTGAAACTCAACTATTTTGTTTTGGCAAAAGTAAAAGAACTACAATTACTTTCAGAAATGCACCAAAAAGCTGTGTTTGAGCAGAAGCCCACTGGAACAGAAATCATACAAGAGAGAAGATCCCAGATTCTCACAGCTGTGCTTGGATGATGGACACACATCACCATAATTATCCCCCAGGAAGCCTTCAGGAGATCAGTCAGGCTTCCTGGCTCTTTCTCAAACTAAAATTATTGTGAAATATATTTATCATTTTCCAGTTCTGTTTAAACATGTTTGTGGATTAATACTGTTTGTTGTTGTTGGGTTTTCCTCCCTTCATTTGTTTTCAGTGTTCATAAGGACAATTAAAACCCAGGCTGCAATAAGGCATCTGCTGTAAACAAGTTCAGACAAAAGAAGCAATTTCTCTGGCAAGTAGGGGGCGGGAGGAAATGGAGAGGACCGCATTATAGAAGGCACAGAGAATAAACCCTTTCACCTCCACACCACCTCTCTGTGCGCCGTGTGGATCTTGAGGGCTAAACGTATCTGCTTTGTCAGCTGTTTTTGGAATTATCTGACAGAAATACATTGCTAATATTCAAAACTTGCATGGTACGTTCTAGCCATGTCTATTTAAAGATTTTCCAGTATTTCTTCATTCTAGAAGATCAAATTGATAACCAAAAGGGATCTGAACTGATAATTTCCTTGGAGCACATACACAAGCAAGAGAATACTCAGAAATCTGTGCATGGGACACATGACAGATGCATGCACAAAACACGTGCAAGATATATGCCTAGAATGCTTATACAAGACACACTCAAACATGCACACACATAAACACCACTCACAGACATGTAGCCACTCTCAGATGTTCACACACTCACAAAGAAGTGTGCATTTAGATATACCCATAGTAAAAGCACAGAAACACATCCACAGAGACACACAGACATGTGTATGTGCACCCACAAATAGACATGTGTACACATACATGCATGACTAGATTTACTCAGACACAAAGATATAAAAGAAGTGCACAGACATGTGTAAGAAAACACACTCATATACTCATATATACACTTGCACAGACACATGTCCACAGACACACGTGTATGCACCTACAAATAGACAGTTGCACACAGGTGTGCACATATAAGAGACCAACACACATGTACAGACCTGAACACAGTATATAGGTTATGTCTGCATACATACCCACTCGTACCTATGCTCAGACATATACCCACAGAGCCCCGCGTGAGCACGTGCACCCACAAACACACAGACCTCCCTGGCCAGTCACTGAGCGGTGATATGTGTCTCGCAGTGCTCTGGTCTAGTCTGGTGGGCTTCTGAATTCATGCTCATTTTTATCATTGAAAATAATCATCTTTGGCTCAGCTCTTTTCAGTGCCTCAGGAAAAGTTCATTCTTCCTGTTTCCTCCACATCCCCTTCTCAAATTAGGCCCCAAAGCTAAGTATTTCTATTTCACAGAAAAATCACTGACCCTAAATTGCACAGCACAGATATTCTCCTGATTTGAGAATCATGCCTTTTACATCTTTCTCAGAGATATGGGACAGTGACCAGAGTTCTTGAAGCCCTTTTCAACAGACTGCAGGTGATAACTTTTACCTGTCTCCTCCCACCCCAGAAAGCCAATGTAGCAGCAACCAGAAAAGGAAGTCTATTTTCTCAGTGCACCTGGGAAGCGATCATGTTGTATCCAAGCTTACTCTGCAGTGTACTTGCCACAGAACACACTCAATAAAGGTCTGTTGAGTTGATTAAATCCCAAAGTTGGATCTTTTCCCCACAGCCTCTCAGATTTGTATATATCTACACAGAGTGGTACCTGCCATGTGCCGTGGGATACACACACTCACAGAAGAAATAGATGTCTTTCTACTAACTTGGAAAGAAATCCATTTATCTTCTATCCTGTTTAAAAGACCATTTTTCTATTACAGTTATCACTAGATAAGGAGGATCTAATAAATAGCGTGTTCACAGCTGTAGTAAGAAAATTGTCATGAACTTTGAAGACAGTTTTGAATTGTGTACCCAGCACTAATTAGTGATATGACTAACTGATATTACTAGAGAGTAAGTTTCAAATCTTTTTTTCTGACTGTTTTACTCCCAGGTGTAAAGTGGAGGAAATGACTGTCTGGGGGTGGGGGGTGGATTGGGGAATTCATAGAGTTCGCAAACGTGGTTACTGTTGTTGCTGAGGCAGCCACGGAAGCAGGAAGTACACTCACAGCAGCGCAGTGACTTGGGGAGCAGGCATGGTCTTGCTGATATTAGCATGAGCAACTACAAAAGGCACAGAGACAAAAAGCAAAAGAAATGCATGGAGTGCAATCATGATGTGTATATTTAATGTACCAATAAAGATAATTTAAAAAAATGCATGAGTAAATAAGTAGGTGAACAAATAAAGTAGCCTAACTTCAATGAAAAGTGGCCACATTTTCAAATCAAGAGCCACCAATACGAACTACTTCATCCTATCTCTAGTACTTATGGACAAGGACACTGAGGCTCAGAAAACTTCAAGTGAGTCACCCAAATCTATCACAGATATTAGCAGTATTAAACTTCACACCCCAATCCCAATTCCACGCCAAGGGCTTCTAGGCTGCAATACACTCTCCTATCTCCAAATATAATTATTGACCCTGAGCAGGGATAAAAAGCGGTGCATATCTATGACCATGCACACGAAAGCAAAGCAAACTCAGACCATAGAGTCCTGGGGTTGAATTACAGCTGTGATTGTTTCTGGATTTTGAACTTCAGCCAAGTTATTTAATACGAACTTTGTTGTTGGAACAAAGAGGATAATATCTACATTGCAGATGGACAAATGAATTAGAGAAAATGGGTCAAATTACCTTGTGACATATAGTAGCAGCGGCTTCATGGTAACTTCTCAGTGGTATTTATCCATTTTCTTTATTTTATTATTAATTCTTTTTTTTCTTTTTTTCTGTTTTTTTATCTTTATTGGTACATTAAATATACACATCATGATTGCACTCCATAATGGGGATTTGTACCAGTATAAGACACAGCTTAATTCTCATTTTTTCCCATAGCCCTACCCACCCTACCACCCCCCCAAATACATAAAATTTGTTTCCTTACTTTTTTGTTACAATCTCAACATAATTCTTAATAATCTTCTCAGATACAGATACTAATCCAATGTAACAAAAAAATTTCCATGCCCATGATATATTCTGAATGTATCAAAAGCTAAGGTGAAAGGAAATCCAAGGCTTTATGAGAACCTCCTAATAATCACTGGAATGTTATTAGCAATACCTGACTATTCTAAGTAGTAAATTTCTTCAGTATTCCAGGGAAGCAAGGAGGGTATAAAATAACTTAAACATTTTAAGCCAATAAATTTTAAAATAATAACTTGCAATAGTTGAAACCTAATACTTTAGCTTTAGATATAGTTTTCTTTTTTCTTCAAGAATCTCCTGGCATCTAAAAGGGCATGTATCATTTTTCATCTAAATTATAAAATTACATTTCATTCATGGCTAAGCTGTGAGTTATAGAATTCTTGTACAAATCATTTTTCTGTGATTCAGCTAGCCTCTCACTTACAAGATCCAAAAAGAAATAAAAATAGCAAGATATAGACATGCAAAACAGTTTAAGTGAAAAGTCATGGAATTAAAATGTTACTAAATCATTCTTATTTTCCTCATTTCCCCTCAGACTGATGAAAAGCCACTGTCTGGAGCTGATTGGAAGCAGCTAGGCTGGAAATCAAGTACCTCAGTGATCTTGGCTGCCCTCTGCAACTTGACTCTCAGAATGACTGGACTCCGAAAGTCTTTTCCAGCTGAACTCCATACCAAACCAAAATGTCCTCAGCTTCACCCTTTGCTAACATCAGAACAGATGTGAGAGCTCTGCATTGAGAGAGCTATTACTTTATTTAAATTTAAATATTTATTGGTACATTATGAATATACATCATTCAACATTCAACATTGAGAGTTTGTACCAGAATATGACATGACTTGATTCTCATTTTTCCCCTTCCCCCACCCACCCTGCAACCTCCCACTCCCCATATATAAGCTTCGTTTGAGAGTGCTCTTATTTTTAGGTAGTAGACTGAATCTTTGTACGGGCATTCAATTATTCATTCAAACACTACCCTAGGTGCTGTACTGAAAGTACTTTGTTCATAAGGACCAATATAAGTTGATTTTAAGAGAGAGAGAGAGAGAGAGCACTGATAGCCTTGCCCTAATCTATCACATGAGCACTTTGAGAACAGATATTTTTGGTTGGACAGGTCACTGGGAAAGAAGTCAAATAGTTATTTTGTTCTGAATCCAGAAGATGCAGAAATTGTGAATGACTTCACTCCCAATTCTCACAATAAATCTAAAAGTAGGCCATAGTACTGGGCTGGTTTTGAGTCTTCTCTGCCACAGCCTTTAATCTCAGGCTCCTACAAAGTCTCCAGACGTGGACAAAATGTAGACAGACTGTCCGCCAGAGAAACACGCACAGCCTCTAGTACAACTCACAGAGTCTTCATTTGCCACTACGCCCTATTGAGTGTGATCTTTAGGATCTGGGTTCCTATCAGAATTCAGGTCCTTAGAGTTCCCACCAGAATCACTCACTGAGCTCTCTTGACAACATTCTGGCCTTCTCTAGTCAGCATCTCCTTTACAAATCCAATCACAAACCAGCTCCAAAGGCCTTTAAACCATGTGATCAAGTATGGTCTCAACAGCTCCTTTTCTTGGGCTCTAGAAACAGCACCGATAGAGATCGACAGTGGTCCTAACAGGCAAATCAATTGTCCAACGTGGGTGTGTGTGGAAGACCATTACAATGGTCATCGGGTGGAATGAACAAACAAGCTGGCTCCCTCAGCCACTGCCCTAAGGGCAGCTGAGACCCTAGAGTAGGATCCCAAGGCCTCTCCTGTCTGCTAAGTTCACACCCCTGGCTTCCATGAGGTGAAAGCTTTCTTCCGCTGCACCTCTCCACTCTGATATTTCCACTTTGGAGCCAGACAATCAGGAACTGAGACCTCGAAACGATGCACCAAATAAATTTCTCTTTTGTGAGACATCTTGTTCCAGGGATGGAAAAGCTGACTGATCTAGGCCTACAGGAATAAAGTAGCCTCTGGCTGAGGATGAGCAGAAACGCGGGGACCTCTGTCATAGGACCTCAAAGAAACAGATCGCACCAAAAGTTACTGAGCTGAGAAACCTCTTTATTTCAACCCGGCTCCACATGTGCTACTCAGAAACCAACCTTGCCACAGACTCTGGCCTGCAGATCTATGAACTAATACGGGAGAGTTCTTAATTCACTAAATTCATAGAAATATGTTACACTGCAGTAGAAATTGGAAATCTTTTCCATGACTAGAGAATATAATTGTTTAATAGCTTTTATTTTTACTGAAAAAAATAATTATAAGTATATAAGTTTTTCTTCAAATGGCTTTTCTGAACTGTCATTGTTATCCGTGGTATAAGAAAGTCTGGGCCCCTGGTATGTACACATTTTCTGTGAATTACTGATCTCTCTGCACGCTGGCAGAACTGCTCCTTCCCCCTGCCTTAAGGCTAAAGGCTTTCTCACAATACAAAATAAAAGCCTAACATACTAAAGTAAAGTAGTGTCACTGTTATTCCAGAGCATTCTATAATTGGTGACTATTTCGATGGTGCATATTCAGAGTTTAAATCTAAGTGAGCCGGTGAGCCGGGACTCCGACCATCAAACCTCATCTGTCTTTATCACATTAGTGCATTTTATTTCAGATCGGGATGAATGAGCAAGCTGTTGGTCGGAAAGAAGAAACGTGCTGGAAGTTCCCTCGGGATTCATTTTTGGAGCGCACCCCAAGCGCTCTGAATGAGCAGCAGCTCGCAAAACATCAGCAAGACCATTAATCCAGCTTCCCCTTGTTCAGGCTCAGACAGGTTCTGCCCAGTCTTCACTTTTTCGTCCCAGCCTTTGCAACAGCATGAATCCAAAGACAAAGCCTCTGCTAGCTTCTAAACCAGAAGAATCATACGTGGAGGAGGTGGAGAAAAAAAAAATTCCCCAGGACTACGGAAATCTGAAGTCTGAAGATTTTTAACTTCGTATTTTGAGTTACCCTTTTCCTGAAAAGAAAGCCCAAGCGAGTTCACTAAAGGCACGACTAGAGCGCCACCATGTGGTAGAGCTTTTACTAGTGCGCATCAGTTTAGAAAGGTTTTGTAGACTAAAAAAGCACCACACAAGAAAATGACAAAAGCTAGAAAAATTAATAATAAGTATCATGCAAAATCTAATGATAGGCTTACCTTTTTAAAGCAACATTCTTCTAAAAGGTGTGACAGTAACTCTCACTTTCACATTTAATAGTATAAAAATAATAGCTGATGTCATTTTTAAAGTGATTTTATTGAATTGCTTTGTTTGTTTTCAAACGGAAATGATACTGCTAGCCCTGGCTTAACGGGACAGAGCACCATTTTCTCTGGTATATGAAAAATTCAGTTTATTCAAATTTCTCATGGAATCTGCTGAAGTTTTATTATTGTTGATGATGGTTTTAGTGACTTTTTGGTTTGTTTCTATGGACCGGGATTATAGTTATTGTTGCTTTTATGCAAATAAAGAAACTGTTGACCATCGTAGTCATCCGTTAGAACAACAGTTTTGTTTATTTCACGTCTTTGCCTCAATCTACTCGAAGTTTAAATTCTGAAACAGAGTGTTTGACTGGCTTTGCTTGACTTCCTAATCAACTTTGTCCAGAAGGTTGAGTTATATTCAGATCAGGATAATCAGCAATCAAAGTGTAGTTTCTAAAAGAAAAAGGAGTTTGAAAGTAGCAAAGGAGGAAGAAAAAAAAGCAACAGATGGCAAACTCATTCGTATCGGCTCAAGGCGTGGTCCACCTCTAACATACTTCCTAACCAAAGGTGTGGTGAATGTACAGTAACTGCCAGTGTCTTCTTGCCATGTAGACTTCCTTCTGGTTTATCTTCTCATAAGTATTTTGCCAGTATCAGTTGCTAAGTGAAAGTTTTTCATCACTTGTGGACATCCAGTGCCTGATTGCACTCCTCCTATAGAAGATATCATATCTAAGGGCCATT
>PVIR01004094.1:0-82019 GCA_004026965.1 Petromus typicus
AATCCTCCTGCCTCTGCCTCCTGAGTGCTGGGATTACAGGCGTGAGCCACCACGCCCGGCACTGTGGTATGTGGTACTGGTTGCTGCTGGGTTGAGTCTCCACACCCAGTATTGTTATGTGGTTACCGGGGAATCGAACCCGGGCCCTTGCGCTTGCAAGACAGGCGCCGGAACCACTGAGCTAACTCCCCGGCCCCTTGTATAAACATTTTAATACTAAACTTACTGAGACATCATGAGATTAAATCAAGTTATCTGTGGCTGCTAAGATTGCAAAAGTTGTTCAAAGTGGTGGCCATTAGCTTCTAGATATTTATTAGTACAGCAAACTGCTGCCGCAGTGACTTCACCCGGTCAGACTGCTGCACATGCATTTTCAATTTCTTCTCCATGGGCTGGCAGTGTGGTGGGTTTTCTGAGACCTATGACATCCTCTAGGTCCCCCATATGAAGATAAGACCATTCACTGAAAAAACATAATACTATTTTTCTTTTCCTGCCATAGGTACACATGCAGATTCTGTACCTAGAAATCCATAGATGATGCTGAGTTATTTTTAAAAACTATAAATGTAGAATTTTGGCAAAGTATTGAATCTAAAATTTCAGGGAAAAAACATTTAATGGGAAATATTTTCTATGGTTAAATTATAATTTACAAGTGTACTGATTAATTTAACCATTAAAATATAAAGTATTCTCTATATCAAAAAAGATGAATTAAAATGAAAATGCTACTTTAAATTGGGATAATGAGAGAAAATTTTATATTAAAATGTACAGTAAGAGAAATCCCAAGATACTTTTAGAAGGTGAAAACTATGAGACAATTCACAAAATGGAAATATAATCAATTGAAAAATTGTCTGTTTGACTAATAAGTGAATAAATGCCAATTCAAACAATGGTAAGATTTTCTTTCCTATTAATTTATAGGTTAAAATATATAATATACAGTAGCTGTAGTGGCTCATGTCTACAATCCCCGCACACCGAGAGGCCAATGCGGGAGGATAGCAATGAGTTCAAACTGAAGCTGGGAACATAGCATTTTAATGAGACTGAGGACTTGGTGAAATCCTGTCTCAAAGAAAGGACTGAGGATACACTTCAGCACAAAGATTCTGAGTTGAATATCTATATATATATATATATATATATTACATTTTAGAAACTAATTAAATATATAAATAGTTCACAATTACCAGAAGGTGGAAGTCGTCCAAATGCCCATCAATAGAATCACAGGTATACCAGGTATGGCATATACATAACAATGGAGCAGTGTTAGGCTTCAAAAGGAGTCAAACTCAGCTACATGCTGCAGTGTGAATAAATTGGGAGGCAATCATGCTCAAGGAATAACCGATATCCCAAACAAAGGACAAATATTGTAGGATTCCACTGACATGAGGTGTCTAAAACAGTCAGGTTTGAGAAGAAAGTGGTGTGAGGGGAGGGAGAAATGAGTTCTTGTTAGTGGGTAGAATTGTCATTGGGGTGATGGGAAGTTCTGGAAAGGGAGGGTGGCAGGAGTGCCAGTGTTGTGAAGGTATCTCAGTCCGTGTCGATAACTAGGGCCTGAGTCAGTTAAATGGCCAACTTTATATTATGTATATGTATTTTAGCACAGAAAAGATTATCTGAAAAAATACATGGACTTTAAAATGCCCTGGTAACTCCATTTTTAAGAAGTTACTCTTGTGGGGATAAACCAATATTTAAGCAAAGATGTTTATCCAAATGCTGTGTGTAATTGCAAAAATAACTCTTGCAACAAAATAATAGTTAAAAAAAAAAACAACTCATGATGCACTCCCACCACATTGGCAGCTCCAGGACACCAAAGATCTTGTTTCTTCTTGCTTTCCATCTTATCTCCACTCCCTTCTTTTGCTTGGCACCTAGAAGACACACAACAGATACTTTATTAATTAATATGGTGAAATGCTGCGTGCAAGGGTATTTGTAAAGCATTTTAATGACCTAGGAAAAAGCTTGATTCAATAACTGAAAACACAGGATAAAACTTGCAATTTGATTTTAACTATGTAAAACAAGGCTCCTCGTTAGGTGAGATCATGAATCCCTTTATTGTTTAAACCCATCTGAGTTGTGGGTTATCACACTTGAAAGCATTTGAAGTGATCCTGCCACCTACACATGCACTTCCCTCATAAAGAGCTCCTCGTGCTTTCCTGGGGCTTATGAAAGTAAAAAGCAGAAGGTGGAAAAGAAGAAGTAAAGCAGTGCTACCATTAGTAAGGAATTACCCAAGGGCAAGGAAATTATTTAAGCAATGTGCAAGGATAACACACACAAACCACAGCTCACTGGAGCTCTTCAATGTAGAATCAGTTTTACAGATTTAAATAACTTTTTAAACTATTCTTGTGATAATGGATATTTGCAATAATGATTGTGAGTCACCAATAAAAATATTCAGTTTGTGCAATATATTCTGCTTGAGAACATCAGGCATTATATAACACAGTTTAAGACGATTTTCATTAAAATGTTTAAGCTATTTAAAAGTTGTAGGACTTACAGAAAGTAAGCTGAAATTCTGGAAAATTCACTTAATTTGCAACACTATTAGAAACAAATGGAAAGCTATTTTATTTGCCAATCTAAAATTCTTGCATTTATGTTGGAAATTGGGTTCTTCAAAGAACTGGAAGGCACAGATCACCAGGGATGGTCGGATCCCACAGCCCTTCCTCCAAAGGGTTTGCAAGGGAGCTCCAGACCTAGTACTTCTGCTGGACACTGCAGGTCAAGGGCAGGGCCATGTGTGTGTTAAGCGTGTGTCTTACCACTGAATAACACCCCCAGCACTGACACTGTTAATAGACACAACAGGTAATTTGGTCTAGACGTTCTGACATGGTGGAATGAAGCTACAGAGACTTGATTTAGAAACTGCTAAAGAGTTCTCTGGTTTATCAAGCCTCTAGCTCAGAGGAAACTGTGGAAGAAATAGGTAGTCTCATTTCTTAGAGAAAGGAAGTTACTAATGGATTCATCGTAAGCCTCCGAGTTGAGGTTTACCCCAGTTCTAACTTTACCAAGATTGTGTGGTTCCATTTTCAACTTTTAAAGACTCGTTCTCTGCTATTAATACAATTTTAAATAAAGTCGGAGTTACAATTTTATTTCAGATTTCCTATTTAACATTGATGAGAGTCAATGCCGCGCAGGATGGCTGGCGTGAGCACATTTGATGAGGGTGTTCTTATGAGGATTCCCTGGCACCCTCTTTCCTTTCTGACTCCTTGAGATATTTAATCTCAACATCTGATACATGATAAAAAGTGCCCTGTTTGTAAGACTCTGGGAAAAGTATCCAGTCTTAATCAAATGGATGACATGGCCGCAAAGTGGGGAAGATACGGACATGGACATGTCTTTGCTATCTTTTTCTCGCTGGGTAGGCCCAACTGGATAAGCAAGAAGCCATAAAAAGTGTTACGTTTCCCCTTCAAAATTTTAAAAACAGGAGTTATTTCTCAGTTCATTAACTTCCACTGTTTCATGTTTCTGCCACTGAAAGAATTTTTTCCTACTTCTCCTTCCCTGTGTTGTTCTCCACGGCGAGTAGATTTCCAAAATGAACCTCCAGCCACACAGAAAGCTCCAGAAGCAAGCCATCCACAGCACGACCAAAATGGGTAGCAAATATCCACTCAAAACTGCCTTAAAGTGAAATGCACATTGCCATTCTGTCCCCACAAAATACTCCCCCTCACTTTGAGCACATTTATCCCATCGCTCTCGCCACTTTCTGAAGCAGCTCTGGAATCCTTTTCGTGAATATCTTTCGAAGATGTGATGAGAACATAGCCAATGCTGCTCTCAAGGGCCATTTGATGCAGAACCAGCCTCTATAAACATTTCAGTATGGGCCGGGGATTTAGCTCAGTGGTTCTAGCACCTGCCTGGCAAGCACAAAGTTCTGAGTTTGTTCCCCACATACCACAACACTGCCTGTGGTAGTTCACGCCTGTAATCAGCACTTGGGAGGCAAAGGCAGGAGAATTGCTGTGAGTTCTAGGCCAGCCTGGGCTACATAGTGAGTTCAGGATCTGAACAATAAAGTGAGACCCTGTCTCGAAAAACTAAAACAAAACAAAACATTTGAGTGCGTCCACATCCTCCTTACTCACCAGATCTGGCACTGTGTGAATTCTGGCTCTTCTCTAATCAAAATGACTGTGAAAGGTCAATGTTTTCAATCAATTTAGGATTTCAAGGCAGCCAAAATAGTGTAACTAAACAGGGTCACAAAAGAGGACTTCCAGACCTGGTAGAAAGACGAGATTGGGTGTGCTCAGGGTGGTAGGGCCAGATCTGGCAAAAAGAATGAGTATGTGTTCAAAGCAAGAAGGAATATTTGGAATGTGCCTTTCACTATAATACATTTTTAAAAATTTAAACATTCGTTGTATTTTGAAATCATTCACCATATATGTTTCCTACAACTCCTGTTCATCTTTTGAAACCCCGATCCTGTACTGTCTCTTCCAGAAGTCCTTTCAGAGTTGCCCAGGGAGAATTAGTCATTTTTCTTCTATGATCCCACTGCCTGCTATGACAACACTTCTGCTACTGGGTTGTAATTACTTATTTATATATCTGTCTCCCAAGCAGACTATGAGCAAGTCAAAAACAAGCCCTATCTGGCTGGAGATTTGTTTTAAAATGAGAAAAATGAAAGAGTATTTGGTCAAACTTGGTGAAAGGAAGGAAAATTAGAAGGATAAAAGATAATTGAAATGCTTCTAAAATTTCACCCATTCATCCAACAATTTAGCAACCAATATATTACAAGAGGTTCTCCCATGATATTTCATTAGAAGAAAAGCAAATATAAAGGAAGAAGCAAACAGGAAGCAGGAGATCTAATGAGGACATGAGGCATCTGAGTTGCCTGGAATCCTCCAGGTACATAGTCTCTGTGTCCTCCAACATGTGGGTCTGACACAGAGATGCTGGGTCCAAGTTAAAGATGTAGGAGGGGGCCAGGGATTTAGCTCAGTGTTCCAGTGCCTGCCTCTTACGCACAAGGGTCTGGGTTTGATCCCCAGTATCCACATGACACAGTGCCAGGCATGGTAACTCACACTCTACAGCAGTCAGTACCACATACCACAGTGCTGGGCATGATGGCTCAACCCTGTAATCCCAGCACTCAGGAGGCAGAGGCAGGAGGATTGCTGAGTTCGAGGCTGAGTTCAGGACCAGCCTGAACTACAAAGTGAGACCCTGTCTCAAAAAACTAAAAAATAAAAAGATGTAGGAGGGTCCATCCTGCTCAAGGTAGGCATGGCCTCTGCCACCTGGCCTTGTGCAGAGGTTCTTCAGTTGTGAGTGAAAGGCCCTGAACTTCCTGCCCCTGTACTTACGTTCCTGCAGTATGGAGGCCAGCAGCAGTCTTAGGAAGGTGAGCAGAAGGGGAAGGTGACAGCACCAAGTGAGGAGGGTGGAGGAAAGAGTGGCGAAGATCTTGCCCAGGGAGACAGCAAGAAGAGAAACTGCACTAAACTGAAATGCCAAGTCCCAGCACGCGGTCTGTTGTCACGTGACTTCTTTCACAAAATGCAAATTCAGAGATAACCTGAGAAGAATTCCAAGCCAGCAGCTGCAGAGCAACAAAGCCAGGCACAGAGCCCTTGTGCATGTGAGGCCCTGGGCAGCTGCACCAGTTACAAGTCTGTGAGGCTAACCTTGGTCCATGCCATGGCCCAAGAGAACCAAGGAGGTATGTCAGGCAGCCCCAGGTCAGAGAGCTGGGAGTGGCGACAAAAAGCAGAAAGGAATAAGCAGAAACTAGAGAGAATTAACTCCGAAGTCAATAGCAGCCAGGCCTCTGCTCCAGGGACTACAGATGTGTTTACTTGTCCCAGGAGCATTTTGAAAATTTGAGCCAATGTTTAGAAATTAGAAACTTTCTCATAAAAACCAAGAGTTTCTGTACCAAAAAAAGCAAAAGATGGAACAGCGCCGTGTCCACATTCCTCCACGGACAGAGTCGTGCCGAGAGGAGCAGCAGCTGCTCCGGAGCAGGGCCGCTTGACACAGGCGTCCTGTGACTCACGTCTGCCCAGGCAGGTCCACTGCGCGCAGCTGCCAGTGTGGACCGGGCTGGCCTGCCAGCACGTGCGTCTGGAACTGGTCTGCACCGCGCGGCCAGCGCGGCGGAAAGGTCACCTAGGAGGGGGCCTAAAAATAGGGCACTGGATCCGACAAGTAAGGAAAGGCAGTGATCTGCGTGAGGCTGAATGAGGCTCCGGGACGGAAGCCAGATGGCAGTGGGTTGGGAAGTGAATGGGAGGTGATGAAGTGGGGACGGCAAGGGTACAGACTCACTCTTCGTGCCTATTTTCTGTCATAAAAGAGGGTGATGGAAAAGTGGATTGAACTCTCCCAGTCATCCGAATTCCTCCCCCAGGTTCCGCCCACACACCTTCTAAGCCTAAATAAAGGAAGAAAGTGACAAGAAATGAAGCAAGATCTTTGTTCGAAAATCTACACTTGAGAAAAAAAATCAATTCCAGACCACAAGTGGAAAGTAACTGAAATTTTAGTGTTCTCAATCAAAGTGTCACCCTTAATGACATCAAGGTGAAGGTAGTGATTCCTCAGTGTCCCAGGGACCTTGAAGCAGTTTGGTTGTTCAACCCCAGCTGGGGGGAAAAGGAACTTAGAACTTATTCACAAAAATAAAAGCAAGGAGAATGTATCTCAAAGCAAATGTCCTGCGTTCAACTGACATAGGGACTTTATGAACAAAACCTCAGTAGCACAGCGACTACTAGAAAGAATCGACAACTGGGATCACATCTTATTGAAAAGCTTTTGCACAAGAGAAACCAGCAACAGAGCAAAAAAACAACCTACAATTTGGGGGAAAAAATTTACCAGCTATTCCTTAGACAAAGGACTACTATTTGGAATATATAAAGACCTTAAAAATAAAAAAGACCTTCCCCCAAACTTAAAGACTCGATTAAAAAAATGAACAAACATTTTTCAAATTAAGAAGTGGAATCAACAAAGAAATATGAAAAAATGTTCGACATCCTTGGTCATTTGAGAGATGAAGATGAAAACAGCACTGAGATTTCATCTCATCCCAGGAACATGGGGGAGGAATTGGGATAACTGGAGAGTTTAAAAAGTATTTCCATCACCCTCTTTTATGACAAAAAATATACAAGAAGAATTAGTCTGTACCCTTGCTGCTATCAAGAAATCAACCAACAATAAATGCGGGCACAGCCATGAGGAGACAGGGACTCTTCTCTGTTCTTGGTGGGAAATGTAGCCTGGTGCAACCACTGTGGACATCCGTGTGGAGATTCCTCAGAAAACTGGGATTAAAGGTCCCATTTGACCCTGCTATTTCTCTGCTGGGTATATTCATGAACAAATCAAAAGCATCATACCACAGCAACATATGTGTGCCCATGTTTATAGCAGTTTGTAATAGCTAAATCTTGGAAATAGCCCAAATGCCCATCAACTGGAGACTGGATAAAGAACAGGTGATTTAAAAAAAAAAAAATAAAACGGAGTATTACTCAGCCATAAAGAATGATAAATTAGAGGAATTTATACATAAATGGATACACATTGAGGCCATACTCATAAGTGGAACAAACAGGACACAGATGTGTAAATACTTTATTATTTCTCTAGTGTGAGAAACTGAAGGTGTAAATGGGGTCCAGAATGCATCAGAGATGCTGTGAAGTAGGAAGAAAATGTTCAAAGGGAAAGGGAACTAAGGAAGAGAGGACAAGGGAAAGCAGAGAAAGAAAAAAATTTGGTGGTAAAAATGAAAAGATGGGAACAGCTTATATATATGGAGGGAGGGCAGGGAATGGGAAAAAATGAGAATCAAGATGTGTCATGTACAGGTACAAATTCGTAATAGGGAATGTGACCATAATGTACAACTAAAATGTACAATAAAATCAATAAAGGAAAAAAGTGTCCTGGGTTCAATCCCCAGTACAGGGGCTGGTGGTGCCTGTAATATATAGCCAGACCTGGTGGTACATTTATAATCCCAGGATTAAGGGAGCTGAGGCAGGAGGACTAAAAGTTTGAGTTCCACCCAGACAAATTTGTGAGACTCTATATTTAAAAAAAATTTTTTTTGAGACAGGGTCTTGCTTTGTAGTTCAGGCTGGCCCTGAACTCACCATGTAGCACAGGCTAGCCTTGAACTCACAGCAATACTCCTGCCTCTGCCTCCTGAGTGCTGGGATCAGAGGCATAAGCCACTATGCCCAGCACTGTGGGAATGTGGTTATCATTGTTGGGATTACAGACATGAGTCACCACACCTGGCATTGTGGA
The DNA here is from genome assembly GCA_004026965.1 of Petromus typicus. Classification (NCBI taxonomy): domain Eukaryota; kingdom Metazoa; phylum Chordata; class Mammalia; order Rodentia; family Petromuridae; genus Petromus; species Petromus typicus. Next base: position 8,368 of record PVIR01004094.1, read on the forward strand.
ATGTGGTACTGGGGATTGGACTTGGGATCTTGCACTTGCCAGGAAGATGCTGAAACCACTGAGCTAAATCTTCGGCCCTTTATTTCAAAATTTTAAACATAAAATGAAGAATGGCTGAGGCTGTAGCTCTGGGGTAGAGTGCCCTGTGATCCATTTCCAGCTGGGGTTGGGGTGGGTATAGTGCTTGCATATAATCTATTTGCACCTTTCTGTATATTTTAAACATCGCTATTTAATACAGTATCAATGCTATTTAAATAGTTTTTAATGTCTGTATATACCCCCCCCAATTTTCAATCCCCAGTTGAATCTGCAGATATGCAGCCCAAGCTACAGAAAGTCAACTGTATTGATTGCTGATGGTATTGGTCATTAGGAAAATTAAAATTAGACTCACATTAATTCAGAGGCTTTTAATTTGTTTTAAACTACTTTCAAATTCTTATACTATGATAATATAGTTTATTTCTGGCAAGCTTTAGGGAAAACCTGTTTTATTTATGTTGTGGAAACAGACTTACTAGTCTAAAAAGGCAGAAAAATATTTGACAGTCCTATTTGTCTTTTTTTAAAAAAAATAACAGGTAAGCTAGTCAGATCCTTTGAAGAATAAGTAACATACTCCATTAAATTGTTGAATAAACTAATTTTAAAAATAAACAATGACATCTGTTTCCACCTACCACACCATTGTTTCAATGTCTCCCAGGCTTGTTTGTTCATGCAGAATGTAATTTGGAGCATTGACATTTTATTATGAACATATTTAGGTTTGGATTTAGCAGGCTCTGTATTTTATGAATGTACACCTTAGATCCAAAGTGAAACTTACCAGAGTAATTAAGCCTTAATACCTCTTACCTGATGCTGCTTGAAATGCTCTTTGATTTCTAAAAGGATTCTGGGAGATGATTTAGATCTGGTTTTGGAATCCTTGCAAACGATTCAGATTTTAACTCTGGCTTCCGCTCCTCTGTCGAAGCACAGGAAGTGGCCTGTCCCCTGTGGCTGCCTCTCATCAGCCTTTCAGAAAATGGGCTGCAAAGTTTGCTAGGGTCCTGGGAGAAGTGCACTTCCGTTGCTTGATAGTGTTTGTGGTGATTTGAAGACTGAGTGACTGTCAGCTATGCGTGACTATCAAATGTATGAGTGAATGGCAACTGTATGAAATAAAGAAGAAAACTGGGTTTTGGATTTTTTTGAGACCATGTCTCACTACATAGTCCAGACTAGCCTCAAACTCTTCATTTTCTGGCCTCAGACTTCCAAGAACTGGGTTTACAGGCATGTGCCACTCTGCCCAGCTTGTATTATTTTCTAATTCATGCTTTTCATGAAGCTATGAAGTCAACTAGCTTTTTTACTGGATGTTTTTAAGACAAAACCTTGAGCTAATATCTAAAACTTTAAGTACAAACTTTGATGTTGATGCATGACCTCAGCCTGCACAATAAGACAATGCTGATCACAAACATCTGTCTACATGAGGTCTACACTTGCAAGACAGGGATCCAACAAGTGGCTCAGGCTAGACATGGAGGCAGGTGGCACAATAGACCACTGTGGAGCCTGTAGGTAAACCTGCAGGGGGTGTTAGAAGAAAGCATCGGGTGGTGGGCAAAGGAAATCTCTGTCAGAGGGCCAGATGGGTGGGAAAATAGGCCCTGCTCACTGTCTTCTATCCTCCCTGTTCAACAGTGAGAAATAGTCTCTCTCCCCAGTGACTTACTGAGATTGCTATCTGCAAAGCTAGTGGATTTTTCTCTAATCTTACTTCTTTTCAACCCTTTGTGGCCTGCAACAGTCTTGGCAAGTCTCGTTTTTCACGAACTTTCCTTTGCCCTTGCAGAGGTAGCAGCACAGAGCTGTCTCAATTCTGCTATCTCTAAGCAACTTTCCTCTTGCCTACAACACTTCTTGTCCTTCACCTTTCTTCTTTTTCTTCTTTTTAAAAAATCTTACGTACAACTGTTATTTTTTTTAACATGACAACTATAGGAGAAGCATAATTTGAGTATTTTGAAACCTATACTTTGTAAAGGATGATATGACTAAATCAAGGATGAATCCGTGAAGGAAAATACGATTGATGTCAAGAAAAGTGAAAATAACAATTTCCTCAAGAAAATATTTAACAATATAACCCTGAAGATTCTGGCACTCTGGCCAAAAGTGTTTCTGTGCCTCCTAGTGATGTTTTGGGCATGTGTTCATTCCCATTGCTGCAGTAACAATTGATATAAACTTAGGGGCTAAAAGCAACACATATTACCTTACTGGTCTGTGGGTCAGATGGTCACGTGAATCTCACAGGGTTAAAATCACACAGGCTCTGGGAAGAATCTGTTTTCTTGCCTTCTCCGGCATCCATGGGCCACCGGTGTACCTTGGCTGCAGGCCTTTCCTCCACCCTCAGAGTGGCATCCTCAGTCTCTGTGGCTCTGCCCCTCTTATCTGGACTGATGTGACATCATTGCCCCCTCTCCCGGAACTCAGGGTCATCTTCCTGTCTCAGGACCCTTAACTGACTCCCATTTGTAAAGTTCTCTTTGCTACACAAAAGGAAGAGGTTGAAGGAGTTAAGATGTGGACCTTTTCCGGAGCCATGATTCTGCCTATCATGGGAGTGAAAGCGTAAATTCAAGTTCAGTTTTCCACACGAGGAGCTTGGTGACGAAAGTACATACAAGTGACAGTGCTCACTAGAAAGCAAGGTACCGAGGCCAGAGCCTGGACATCTGAAGGTGAGACTTTTCAAGATGTAGACAGCGTTGCAAACAAAGCCATGGACAATGTGACAGTCAAAAGAAAAGAGGGATTAAAAACCCTGAGAAATAATGTTCAGTAGATGAGCAGAAAAGATCCTATAGAGGAGAATAAAAATGAAACGCAAAAAGGCAGCAGAACACTAGGAGTTGTGGTAGGGTTTTTTTTTTTTGGAGACAGGGTTTTGCTTTGTAGTTCAGATTGCCCTGAACTCACTCTGTAGCCCAGGCCAGCCATGATCTACCTGCCCTTGCCTTCTGAGTGATGGGATTTCAGGTGTGAACCACTGCACCCGGCATTGTGGTATGTAGTTACCAGGGATTGAACTCAGGACTTGTACTCAGACACTGGAACACTGAGCTACATCCCAAGCCCGAGTTGTGGTAGTTTTGTTCTGTTTTCAGGACATCTCTCAAACTGGCCCGTCACTATGTTGGTGCGTACATGGTTTGTGTGCTCCCTACAACCCAGCCCAGATCCACAGCTGTCTCTTATTCATGGTTTAAAATTCTAGAAGATACAGACAGGTCCTCAGACACATAAAAGGCCCTTAATTTGAGTTTGTTCAATGAGTGAATATTTAACTTGGAGATTCCCTTATAGTCTAACCCCCTCTTATCACAAGTCACCACAGAGCATCAGCAGGGTTCTGGGAAACAGCTCTGACTGGAGAAGATTTTATGCAGAATGACTACCCCAGTGGCCAGACGTTTATTGCTCTTCAGTCACAGTGTAGAACCTACCCAGAACTCTTTCAGGCACAAGGCAGCCATTCAGTAAGTCTCTATGGACACACCTGGTGCTGAGGACTTGGGGAGTCCTTGGCTGGCCAACAAAAGACCACGGAATATTTAGTGGCATTTTATGTGCAGAAACTTCGTGAATTCCACTAACCTGGCACTTTTTAAAAGTCCTTTGCCCACCGCTCTGTCAGCTTTAAAAGGCTTGTGAGATTTCTGAAAAGCTTTTCTTGAGATTAAAATTTCACCGTTAAAGCCAGGAGTAGGGGTACACACCTGAAATGTGAGATATACTGGAAATGGAGGCAGGAGGATCACCAGTTCCAGGTCAATCTGGGCAACTTAGTGATTTACGTTACATTAAAAAGGGTCGGGGTACAGCCCAGTTATAGATTATCCCTGTGTTCAATCTCGAGTAATGTAAAAACTAAATCTCAACTTTATTGGTGTAAACTCTATAATTCTACTTCTCTGATACTCTGGAAGAGAAGTAATTAGAGGGACAGTCGTTGCTAAGGACTGGGCATGGCCAGGGTGGCTGACTGAAAAGACACAAGAAATGTTTTGTGTCTATGTGAACATAATTTCACAATCTTATGTTGTTGTGGTTTATATCTAGAAACCCCACCCCCCAAGTCTCACATGCTCAGAAGTGGAGCTTTTGGAGATGATTGAATCATGACGGGTCTACTCACCAGTGGGTTAGTTCATGGAGTTTTTGTCTAAACATGATACTGGAGGTGGAGCGTGGGTGGAGGAGGCAGGTCACTGGGCAAGGTGTCTTCTCCAAGTTGCCTGCTTCCTGTCTGCCATGATGTGCACAGCTATTCCACCATGTCCCCATGTCGTGCCATTCTGCTTTGGAGTTGGCTGAGTGTGAACTGAAATGTGACCCAAAATAAATTTCTCCTACTTTAATTTACTGGTGTTGTATGTCATATCTTAGGAAAGAAGAAAGTAACTAAGACAGACTTTGGAACCAGGAGTGGGGTCATTGCTATGATGTTGCCTGAATGTGTGGTTCAGAAGACTTTGAAATTGGTTCATGGGGCAGTTTGCGGATGCTAACACAAGAAGTTGCCCTAGAATAATGTGAGCCAATACTGATGGGAGATTCTAGTCAGAAGTCAAAAGACCAGAATGCTGGCAGCAAAAATCTGGTAACGATTTTTAAAAAGACTTATAAGAATAGCTGGGCATGGTGGCATCACCTGTAATCCCAGCACTAGGAGGCAGAGACAGGAAGATTGCTGTGAGTTCCAGGACAGCCTGAACTGCAAAGCAAGGCCCTGTCTCAAAAACAAAAACAAAAACAAAAAACAAAGATTTATAAAGATAAATCTCATTATTTCAAATATGGAGAGTGAAAAAGAGAGTCAGAGGTTTTACCCTTTAGCCTCGAGAAGGAAGAAACTGAAGACTTGTAGGACATTGTTATTTCTTTTCTCCCTACTTGGACAAGCAGCAGCCTGAGGCCTGAAAAACACGACCTTCTTGTGTTTGCAATGCCAGAGCTTGTGATTCCAAAAGTATTGGGTTTCTAAAAGAAAATAGAAATCTACCTGTGGAGGATCAGGGAGAGATTTCTCACCCAGAATGAGTCTTTAAGGTAAAAGGATTGTTTTGCATGAATCATTTGCCAAAAATTTCATTTTCTTGAGTTGCATGGAAAACAAAATCATGGTTTAAAGAATCCAATTTTATTTTTGTCTTATGCCTTAAAAAATATGGCCTGTGGAGCTCTTCATTTTAACTGTTAAGTGTTAAATAAAACCCCAAACTTGTCCCACATGCAGAAATATTTGTTAAAATTACATTCATTTTAATACTACAATTGCCAACAGGGTATGATCAGCCACTTTGGTTTTGCAAAGTAGCTTGAAGTTAGTAGACATCACATACCTGGCAGATACACGAACCTGACTGCTTTCATTCTAGTGCATCTTTGAACTTTTAAAACAGGTGTCAGCAAACTGCTGCCCTGGTACAAATATGACCCACCACCTGTTTTTTGTAAATAAACTTTTATTAAAAAGTTTACTAAAAGTATTTTTTAAAGTTTATTAGAAGTATTAAAACTTTTTATTAAATAGCCACCATACCCACTATTTTCTATGGTTATCCTTTCACTACAACAACAAAGTTGTACAGTTTAATTGAGACCGCATGGCTGGTGAAGCCGAAAATATCTACTCTCTGAAGTATAAACCTTTCCTGAAGGCATGTGACAACCCCTGCTCTAAGTGAGTCCTTTTACGAGAACCAGTTTCAGCAGCCCCTCAGGCCTGTGTTCAGACAGTTTTACTTTGGAAGGTCACAATGGACAGATAGCACCTGAGATGTGATGCTCTTTCTCTTCAATACAAATATTTTATTTTGAATTTTTAAAAAAGGAAAGAATTAGTTAGTTTCCTTAGGCAACATTTCCACTGCCCTTTCTGTGACACAAACTTTGTGATATGTCCCTGCGTTTTCATGAACCCTAAACTGTAAGTCACTTAAACAGCTTATTGGAAAAGCCATCGTTCTCAAAATTCAATGAATAGTAGATCCTTTTCTGCACCTAAAAGGACCAAAGGATTTTCTCTTAGGTGCTAAAAACTGAGCATAGACTTATATATTCAACATCCATGCATCTTTTCAACAAAGTGTAAGAGTCTAGGCTGACCTGCCCAGTCCAGGTAAATTATCTCTTTAGCAAAGGAGAAGTCTCCAGAGACAACCCTGGCTACAAACCAGTATGGAGAGAGGCTGAAGGCAGGGCACAAGGGGCACTGGGACACTGTTAGGATGCATGAGAGGATGTCTTATAGGTGGTAGTGTTATTTGATTTTAAATCTAAAGTTTTAAAGGGTTTTTAGCTAGAAAGGGTGTTAGGTCCTGATCATGTGTGATCTTAGGCATGAATGACAACCTTTGGGATCCTCTGAAGTGCAAAAGTTTTACTCGGGTGGTGCAGCAATGCTTGGTCATTGGAGATGGCTGTAGGGCTCAGAGGTGACAAACAACCCTGAAATATACAAGCACTTCGTGCACCATTCTAAGAGTTCTGGGAGGCCACGCTCATTAGAAGGATTTACCTTTATCTTTTCCCTTTCAGTCTTATCTCCCTACTGGTGGATGGGGGAAGTCATTTTGGGGAAACATCTGGTCTTCCGAGATAGGATGTCACTTACACTTACAGTCACTGAAGAACAGGAAAGACAACCCAACGAAATCAAAGATGCAGCAGGGAACCCTCTGGTAAAGTCTCCCCTGAACTGCTGACCATGGTACTCTGGAGTCCCGGTCAAATAAGGGCGTTGTCATTTGCCAGTAAGCATTGTTTATTCAGAGAGGAACAGAACAGGTGATATGCAAGGATCTGTCAGGCTGAGTAAACAGTTATGTAATCCTCCTCCAATCTCATTTGTGAGGTTAGTGCTACCTCCCCGTAGGCTCAGCTTCCTACAGAAGTCTCCTTTGTGGGCTATGGTCTCCGCAGGTCAGAAAGAGCAATTTGGATGGCACAGCCAAGTCACGAGGCCTACTCCACGAATTCATGGCTCGGTTGGATGGCTCCTGATCTCTCCTAGAGATACAGAAGGGGCGGGTGTTGGAAGATAAGCCAGAGCTGATTTATCAGAACATCCCGACTGCCACCTGTGTCGGTGTACAAGGCTCACCAAAGTAACTCAGAGCGCAAAGCACCACCTACTGGGTAGTAATTGGCCATGCTTTTTCCACATGCACCCATGACACTGCCAGGACCTGCTGGAGCAGCAGGACAGAGTCCTGAGAGGTGAAAAACAGAGGAAAATCATCTCTGCCTCTAACAAAACGGTACCTCAAACATTTGGCGATTGATTGCTTTGCCTGGATACTTTCTCTGCTAAGTACCACTTGTTTCCACGGATATAGGATCAGTTTATCCTTCTTTCTGCATGACAGCGGGGAGAAAGCTAGAAAATCCTACACCTGTGGGGTGTGTGTGTGTGTGTGTGTGTGTGTGTGTGTTCTCCTGTTCCTCTGGAAGGGCAAGGCTGAGTAAGAGGAAGTGGGGTATTGTTGAGCTATCAGTTGCTAAGTAAGCAGTGTCAGCCAATCTCTGAACTGCTTGGGCCTGTTTCTTCAACATAGAAAGAATGCTTGGCCTGGGGGCGCTTCTCAAGTCCCCACTAATTGCAAAATGTGGTCTGGGGCTTGCTTTGGGACTCCTTGGGACATTCAAGGACCCTTGAACTAGACTCCCACACAGCAGAGACGCGGGAGGAACAAGGCCCCGTGTCTTATTTAAACAACTGAACTGCAAGGAGGATTTTCCCAGCAAGGCATTTGGTGCAGGCAAGTCTTTGATAATCAACTTCCAGGAGCTCATTTAAAGCTCCACCAACAAGCAAACACAATTTTCAAAGCGAGTTCCTCCTAATTACTTGTTATTTGAGCTTCATGTGTCCTTCCAGCCTTTAGTGCTGGCCGGCTATGTCCAAGTAAAGTCCAAAGCCTTCCAGAAAGAAAACTGGTTTGATAAAGGTTTCGAATACAGTGACTGAGGGGTGTGACGCGAATGGACTGCCCCAGCCTCCCTTCTGTGCCCTGCCTGCTCTGCTGCAGCCCAGCTTCCACCCCACAGGGCCATTATTCAGTGCCTACCAACTCCCTCCTCCCCCTGCCATGCTGAGGACGGAGTGAGCACAGTACTTAGGACATGCCAGGTGCTGTACTCTATCCTTGAGGCTTGCTAATTGATCAAGTTATTCCCCTAAATCACGGAAGTGCTCACCCAAGAGGGAACAGAGTTAAGTAACTTGTTGAAGGTTGCACAGCTAGGCAGAGGCAGAAGCAAATTTGAAGGTGAGAAGTCAGAGTCTGTCGGTTTACTGTATTATACTCGAACATACACAAACTCAGGGAGCAGTATCTTCCATTGGATGTCTTTAAAGTGTCACTTCATCAAGTATTTGCCATCTAAGAAGTAGGCGATCCAAGGGAATTTGAAAATGGTGAAAGGGTTTCCATTTGATAACCTTTCAATGCAAAACTACCAGTTCTAAAATTATATGAAGGAGCCAAAGTTGTGTCAGTACATGCTACTTCTGCTCCGGAAATGGACCGTGGAGAAAGCTACCCGGAAAGCCCACCACAGGCAGGCCAAGGTCGAGTCACAGGCGCTGGAGGTGGACTCCAGGAAGCAGATGGATGTCCCAGTTGATGGCTGTTTCCTACCCAGGAGCTGTCCTCAGCGTGGGCGCTCCTGGCGCTCCCACACAGCCTGCTGGGCCTCAGCCAAAACCATTTTACAGAAGCAGAAATAAAGGCTCAGTGCCCCTAACAGCTCTAGACCTGGACTGCAGCCAGGCCCGGGATGGGAGCTCTGACTGCGCAGCAGGTGCTTCCATCCTGGTCCTGCTTCTAACCCTGCTGCTGCCACACATCTGCCCAGCCTGGTCCCACGGGAACACTGGAAAGATAAAGCATTTCTCGACCTCTATAGTTATCATTTTCTGGAATGGAATCCACAGTGAAGAAAGAGAATCCGCCCTGGTTCTCCAGAGCAATGGGGAAAGCCAAGCTTCAGGGCCATAAGCTAAAAATTAGTTACTTTTCTCCCACGATACAATTGAATAAGCACATTAACAGTTCATAAAAGAGGTTGTGAAACCTGCTAAGGAAACAACATATTATGTAAGCACTCAGCAGGGGGCTGAGCCACAGGCCCCCAGGTCCTTTCCTGTGTGATAAAGATTATTATTTCTCTGGAAGGGTTTGTCCTTTATTGCTAATAACAATTCACTCTCCCTCCCTTCCGTCTCTCAGTCTCCGTCACTCCCCACACCCAGAACCATCAGAAACAAACGCTGGGCTCCGCATGCTAACTGTGATGAAGGGAGAATGGTCGTCTCTATTGCCCAATGGCAGGGCTCTCAGCCTTGAGACCTCGTGTGCCTAGCTCTCTGGATTCGGCCGTCGGGGTTGCTGGATCTTAGGGGACCCAGCCTACAAAAACATGATCACATCGATGCTAATTAGGGCTTTCCAAGGAAGAATTTTTAAAAGTATATTGAAGGGAGATGAGAGAAGCGGTCATAGTTGTAACAAATCTGGTGTCTTAAGGACTGTCACTTTGTTAGAATTTAGAACATGGTGAGCAATAATGCCATTCATTATTTTCTAAATAATATTTACTTGTTATCAGCTGTAAAGATTATATATATTATTTATATATCCTAAATTGTTAAATTTTTTATCCTAAATTTATATATCCTAAATTGTTTTAAGTATCCTGATGTTCATAGTTATTGCCCCCACTAGACGTGTTGACTAGATAGAGAAGAATCCTCTAAGTCTGAGGACATCCCTGAAGTGAGAAAAGGAACCTAGCCCCCAACTTGTGCAGTAAATCTGTAGGCTTGCTGACCGCCCTGCAGAAAAATAACTTTTGGGACTGATCAGTAAGAGGCAAAGGAACAGCTTTATTAGGGAGAAATTTAAAAGTACAAACTCAGAGAGACAGTGAGAGTCCTCAAGAGAAACAGATATCCTATTGCCTGGAAAAGGGATATTTATACTGCTCTTGAGGGGTGGAAACCCCCTCAAAAAGATGGCCCATCCCCCACAGGGGTCTGGGCCATTGTACAGGGGTGGTCATCTTTTCTTTTCTTTTCTTTTTTTCTTTTGCTTTTAGTTGGATAATTTAAATATTGTTTGGATTCTCTCAACCTCTTCCTTTATCATAAGGGGAGGCTCCTGCTACTTCTTTAGTTAACAAACACACAGTCAGGCTTCCCAAAGACAACAGAGATGGACTTGAGGCCCATTTCCAATGAGGAGCCTGAGTTTCCTCTTTTAAAATGGAATTAAACAAAAAGAGCTAATTGAGAGAATTATTGAAGAGCAAATGGATGTTGTAGCATTTCCGTGATAGCAAGCATTCCATTTGTTTTAACTGTTATATCCCATTACTAATGGTTAAGGCCAATCAAGGCTTTGGTTATTCTAGGCCTTGTTACAAGGACGTTACTGATCTAAACATCTTATGAAATAGGCACTGTTACCTCCATATTAGAGATGAAGAAAATAAAGCAGAGATATTTTTCCATCTGGGGTACTGGAGATTCAACCCAGGGCCTCTGCACTGAGCTACATTCCCACCTCTTTTTATTTATTTATTTATTTATTTTATTTTGAGGCAAGCTTTTGCTAAGTGAGGCAGAGATTTGAAAGCAGTTCTTTGCAGCCATCACACAGCTGCAGGACTGAGATTTGAACCGAGAAGCTCTGTGATCACATCCCTTGTGCTTAGCTATTATAGTTACACAAGAGGACCACTTAGGTCATTTCATGTAACTCATGGCGGATCAGGTCAGTGACTCGGAAAATTGGCCACAAAAATTGAAAACAATGGGCAATAAGTATCCCTGAGCAAGGCTTGCTTTTTTTTCTTTTATTTTTTCACAAACAGTAAACATTCCTTAAAAAAAAAAAAACAAAAAAAAAAACAACCAGGAGGCATCTGTGTCCTCATCTTACTAGACACAGCTCCTCTCTGGAGGAAAGAAAAAGAATCCTCAGTCTTTGGACTTGAAGAGGCACATCAGAGCATCACAGTACAGAGAGCCACAATGTACTAGGAAATCCCATGTGTGGAAGTAGAGGACAAATCCAAACACCCTTGCAGAGCAATCTTGCAGTGTAAGTGTATTCTATACAAAGCAATGTTCCCTTAAACATTATTTAAATTAAATATTTGAAGATACCTAAAGAGAAACTTTTTATCATAGGGTCTGTGTATAGTTATGGGTTTAAAAGTGAATTTTCTTTAGTTTGAGGGGGTTTTCTGTGTTTTCCAGGTTCTTTGCATTTAACAAGTTATTAGTATGATACTAGGGGAAAATAACAATATTATGATGAATAGAAATGTTTATGTTAGTATGAAAAAATATTTCATATCTGCATTAGGTAAGATTTAAAACTACAAGCACCAGAAAGCCCAGCTCAAACTGTTACTGCTCTGCATGCTTCAGGGATGGCTGGATCCAGGCCTCATCGGGGATCGTTAGGACATAGTTCTTCTTTCTTCTTCCCTTTATCTCTTGTCTTTCTTCTCCAGTGTTGCATTATCAGGAAGTTTCTTCCCATCTAGTAGCAAAGGTGTCCACAGAGACCTTCCTATCGTCCTCTCTCAGCAAGCCCAGGCAACTGTCGTCTCAGGAAGTGTTAAGATAAAGGCCCTGGGTACGATTCTCACTGGCTGTTCTGGGATCGTGGCCCACCCCAGACCCAGGGAGACAGTCCTGTCAGTGGATGCCCTGGCTGGTTGTGCTGAGACACACACCCCCCACCAGAGCCAGGAGGGAGTGTTGGCGAGATGGCATGGAGCAGACAGAGGCACGGGAGGTCTGGGCTCTGTAAACAGAAGAGCAGAGCAACACCAGGGAGGACACCAAGGAGGCCACGCAGAAACAAACACACGGAGCTGCAAGCTTTCCATTTCCTGTGAGGCAGGTTGAGGAGTGCAGCCTCTGCCATGAGTCATTTAAATTAATTATGGTCCCAAGTGACAGAAGCAAAGATAATGTATTAGCTCACGTAACTGACAGCGGAGATAGCTTCAGGTGAGTCTAAGCCACTCAGGATTCATCCCTTCCCCTCTCTATGGCGCTGACTGTACCACCTCCAGGCTGCGCCCAGACATCCCTGGTAACTCACTGGCTGTTTCTCTCCACGGTATCAAATAAGTCTGGCACTTCAGACCTGACATTCACACCCCTGGCTCGGTGTCACCCAGGTAAAGAGACGCTCTTTCCGTACAAGCCTTTACGATGATCACCCCTGCTATTCGCCTGATTACATTACAAGCTCACCGATGTCGTGGGTAGCTGCTGGCTGGAGGAATGAGCCATGCTAGTTGGCATAAGTAGAACCCCCCACTGGGCAAGACCAGGCCCACCTAGACCACCCACGAGCGTGGAAGAGGGCTGACTTCCTGAGGAAGAGCCAGGTGGCAGCCAGGCTTTCGTGCCTCAGGGAGAACCAACACTCATGCCACTCAAGGGGAATTGGACATGTTTTAATCTCTAAGAAGTGTTCATTCTTTGAACGGAAAATCTCTATGAAATCCCCTTCCTACTTACAGCTCAGGTGTCCTTGGTGTCGCACATCACTGTCAATTTACAGAATTAAGTGGGGGGTAAGTGCAGCACAGATCTTCAGTCACATGTCCATTTTCAACCTTCCCAGGGTGGGCCACTGTTTCAAAGAAGGGTAGAAACCTTCAGGTCCCGCAGAGGGGCCTCCACAGCCCCACAGCCCACAGCCTGCGGCCCACCTGCCTCTCTTCTCTTTGGCTATCACAAGTTGAAAATAGCTTTTTTTTTTCTGTATTTTCATGAAACTTTGTTTAGGGAAACATATGCAGCTTTGAAATGTCAGCACACTGAGAGAGAAGCAGGAAGTATAAGGAGCTCTGTGCTCCTGTCTTTTATTTACAGAGTGGGTTCAAAGTCGTGTTGAGTGAGAAACTAAAAAACAAACAGAATGGCCCGGATCTGATCCAGATGACATCTGTCCACTGGGACAGTCACTCACTTTTGCTTTCAAGAGGTTTTCCACAGATTCCACTAGCTAGTAATGAGATGTTTTCTTTCTGTCTCTGGAAGGAAATATGGAAGGTGCTCTCAGAGCCGGGGGGTAAATAAATGTCTCCCCCAGAGACAGCAACAAAAAACCTCTCAGCGACTGACAGCTTGGGGGGAGGGACCAAGGCTAATGTCACTGCAGACGAGGGACAGCTTTGAAGGTTCTGTGATGAAGAGTGCTGCATACAGACGACAGCGGGTCTCGGCACACGATGTGATGAACTGATCTGTTTTCCCACGTGGCAACTGCTGCCCCCAAATTCCCCATCTTGTTTCGCATGAGTCAACAGAAATCTGTAAGTGTCATGAAATGTCAGTGGACACATTTCTGGCCCCAGGACCCAGGGGAGGATGATGGTAGAAGCGGAGGGAGGAGGGGAAAGAAGGAAGGAACGTGGTCCTCCAGCTACACACAGAGAATGAAGCAAAAGGGACAAGAAGTTCCAGTAGCACTGCAGGGGCCCGACTCCATGCTCCATGGCTCCATGACTCCTGGAGCTCCTGGCTCCATGAATTCCTGGCTCCTCGCCAGCCTCAGGCTGTCCCCGCAATCCCACACCGTCAGGACCTGCATGAACAGGCAGGGAAACAAGACTTCATTTTCTAATCTGATTCTCAGCAGGACTATTTTATCCACCAGATTTTCTAGGTGCAAGACATAGGTCGTGTGTGATTCCCAGAGCCCATAAATATCCTCTGGTCTCAAAAGAAGCAGTCATTGTTCTGAGCTACAGGAGAGCACTTCTAAACTAAGTTAATAAGTGCTTAAATAAATGTGCGTGAAGCAGAATTGCAACCCATTTCATTAATTGTTGGCTTGATTGCTCATAAAAGTTTCATTCCATTTGAAAACAGTGTTAAGGTTAGATTTCATTTCACTTTGAAAGAGTTCCCGAGTTGTGTGTGGTGACTGCTGAGAATCAGAGCCAATCATAAGGCACATGAGTCCCTAGCTGCCAAGTGATTTCACAAGCAGAATTATAATATTCCTGTGAAGCAGTTTCAGCCAAAATTATGATTCATGCGGAAAGTAAGCACAGTTAAATAACTTTGCTAAGACGTGAGGGGAGAACTTGGAGAGAAACAGAACCAAGGGTGATGAAGATACAGGTCCTTCCTGCCTGGAACTGCGGGCTGTTGATTTTGGTATGTGCTCCACTGCGAAGGTCTTCGAGACCTCACACTGGGACCCTGAGTGTCACTGCTCCAAAGACAAACAGGCTGGAGGCTCAGAGAAATCTGAGTGGTGTGTTTCCAGTCTGCACGGCGCCAGTCAGCAGATATGGTTGTGTCTACTATATGCCAGGAGGCGTTTGGGGCACTGACAGTGCAGCAAGGAGGTCTACGTTCCTGTCCTGATGGGGTTTGCAGTCTGAGGATGCGAAGGCTGTCACCAAAGAAGCCAGATGTGGAACATGTAAGAAGGAGAGGGAGCCTGTGGGGAGAGAAAACAGCCAGGCCCAGAAGTGTGGACTCCAGAGCCAGAGGGCTGAAGTCTGTGAGGAAGCGCCTTGGGGATATGAGGGACAAACATCCCGGGCCAGGCCCCAGGCCGAGGAAAAGGAAAGCTCTGAAATGTTTGTGCAGTGTGGGGAACAGCCAGGGGCGGGACATGGCAGCGCCTCCCGGGAGGGATGGTTAGGTGGAGGCGCAGGGAGCCAGACTGGGTGGGCCTTCTGCACCGTTGGAGGGAACTTGGACTTTATTCTGCACAAGCAAGGAAGCCGCAGGAAACCAAGGTGTGCCCGGACGTGATTGCCAGGTTAACAAGATTGCTGTGGCTGCTGTGGTGCCCTCGGGGCGCAGGTGCAGGAAACCGGTTTTATAATTCTGTGACCACAACGATGGCGGCGGCCAGGATCCAGGGAGGTGCCGGTGTGGCGAGGCCCAGGGTTGGTGCTGGAGATGAGGAGAGTCTCTTGGTTATACCTCGCTTCTGGGCGGAGTCATCCGTCCTCTGTCCACCGTCCCCACTGCGTTCAGAGACAGAATATCGTCCTCAGAGCTGACGGAGCTACTGTCCTGGCAGAGAAGAAGACATATCCAAGATCAAGGCAAGCTGCTCACACTCTGCAGAGAAACAAACTGGCCCCTCTGGCCCGGGCGCTTCTCTTTCCCTCGCTCCCCGAGGCTGGCTCCGACAGCCCGCTCAGTGCCCGCGTCCTTGGCGTTCGACCACATCCATTGTTTCCAGAAGCGCTGACGCTTGTGTGATCTCAGCCCTGGCTTTTGCCTTGAGACTGAGGACACACTTCCACAGAGGGTTACCCACGTTCAGGGTTGCTTCTGAGGGGCCCAGCACCCTCCAGGATGCTCCCAGCAGCTTCCAGGCCTGGGGTTCCTGGGCTGGTGTCAGGCAGAGAAGAAACACACGTTAAGTTTGGGAGTGCAGCTCAGTTGCACAGTGATTGTATAGCAGGCAGGAGGCTCTGAGTTTGAGCCCCAGCACCAAAAAACAAAAACAAAGAGAAAGCATTTTAATACTCTCAAAGGAGTACACACCTCCTTAAGAATACTTCTTCACTGTGAAATTATATAAAGGTTCAAAGTAATAATTCCTGGATTCAGTGGTTCCAGGGTCTGCCTAGCAAGCACAAGGTCTCTAGTTTGATCCCTGGTAACCACATAAAACAGTGCTGGTCATGGTGGTTCACACCTGTAATTCTAGCACTCAGGACAAAGGCAGAGGCAGAAGGATTGCTGTGAGTTGAAGGCTGTCCTAGGCTACAGAGTGAGCTCAGGGCCAGCCTGAACTACAAAGCGAGACTCTGACTCAAAATAATAATAATAATAATAATAATAATAATAATAATAATAATAATTCCTGTTCTCTGAAGTGAAGCCACCAGAACAGCCTTCTTCCTTGCTTCCAGGCTCTGGCACAGGTAGATCTCCTGCACTGATAGCTGGGGCTTAATGAGTTCCCCAGTGATTCCCAAGCATACCTGTGATTCAAAAGAACTCTCACCCTGGACCTTCCTGTTAATGAAAAGCCCGTGATATTTGCACAGTTCTGCGTACACATACTTTTGCAGCACTTAAACACATACGCACAGGCACATACAACTCTCAATGGTGTATCGCTGATAAACTTCCGCATCAGCAGATACACTATCCCCTACTTTTTATCAGTGACTTAATATCTCACATGTGGGAAAGCGTGTTATTCAACTGACCTCGTTGACAGACATTTGTGCCATCTCAGGTTATTTGGGGCTGCTTTTGGATCTCACCTTGCCCACTCTGTATCCAGGTGACCTCAGACACATTATGATTTGCTTTTCCTTTTCATCTATAAGGTGAGGGCACCGACTGTGTGTCTGAGGTGACCCTTGTGTGGGAAGGTGTCCAACACTGAACCAGTGGTTACAGACAATGGACTTTCAGTCACATTCTGATACAACCCCTTTGAAGCTTTGAAAATAAGGTGTTGTGGGACAAGCTTCCCGCCTTCCTGCTGCAAACCTGTGGGAGCATGACCTATGTGGGATAGGGACTGCCAGTGGAATGACCTGCGACAGCCCAGGGGTGCGGATCCTCTGGCCACTGCCTGCCTTGACTCACTAAAAATAAATTGGAAATGGAGGACATTTCTTCAAGTCGTGTTGGAACTTTTTCATTTCCATTTTTAATTGTGACATAATTCCAAACATAGAAAAGCTGCAGGAATAATATGGATATTTTGCTCACATCCCCCAACTGTAATAGTTACATTTATATTACGTACATGTACACACACACACATACATGCACATGCAGGTGCACTTTTGTCCTGAACTTTTTGTAAGTCCGCTGCTGCTTGTATGATCAGTTCTTCCCAGTTTGCCCAGGACTTTCCTAGTTTTACTCTGAAAACCCTGCAATTGGTAACCTTATCAGTCCCAAGCAAAGCAAATTGCTTAGTTATCTCTGTTGGAACCAAAATTATCTTTATTGAAACCAAAATGCCTACTTACCTGTATATACTTATCTATCTGTACTAAAAGCAAGAATTGTAGTCACTATATATATAAAATGGTCAAGATTCATGAATTTATACTGACACAAAATACTATTCAATCTATAGATCTAACTCAGCATGTGCCAGTCTTACCAGTAATACTTTTCATAAAGACAGACCCTTAGCTCCTGTGTTTCTTTCGCTTGTCACATCTCCTTTCGACTTATCCACTGGCCCAGGTACTGAGTCCACCTTTCATGACATTGGTATTTGTGCAGAGTGTAGAAGAACTACAGAAATACTTGGCATCATGTCCTTGGTGTGGGTTTGCTTGATGCTTCTCACAATTGAACGCACATTATTTTTGTCCAGCAGATCTCAGGGGTGTTGATTTGTCTCCTGATGAGAGTGTATTCACTTTGATCACCTAATCAAGAGGGCTTCTGTCAAGTATCCTCCCTAAAAAGTTATCTTGTTTTCCTTTACAATGAATAAGTATGTTGTAGGGTGCTATTTGGAGTCTATGTAAATATCCTGTTTTTCCACTTAACTCTCCCACTTATTGTAGTATCCAGGGGATGACTCCTGCATTAATCAGTTATTTTTCTGATAGACTGGGACTTTCGTTTGGAAAATGTTTGCAAGGGAGAGTCTTTATTGTTGCAATGGAGAGTCCATGTGTTTATGGAGGAGCCAGGGAAGGTACAGATGATTACAGGATGAGGTAGCAACCACTCTACCAAAATATTAAAGCAGGGATCAACAAGCAGCACCTCCAGGTCAAGTCTGCATAAGACCTGTAAACCTATTCTTTTCTTTTTTTTGAGACAGAGTCTCTTTTTATAGCTCAGGCTGGCCTTGAACTCACTGTGTACCTTAGGCTAGTTTTGAACTAAAGGCAATCCTCCTGCCTCTGCCTCCCAAGTGCTAGGATTACTCATAGGTGTGAATCACCATGCCCGGCTGAAACCTGTTCTTGTAAATAAAGTTTTTTTGGAACCCAGCCCAGCCCACTTGTTTGCTTATCTTCAGTCTGTGACCACTTCAATGCTGCACCCACAGTTAAGAAGCTGTAAGCAGGACTGCATGACCACAGTCTAATGTATTTATAGCTGACCCCTTCATGAAAATGTTTGCTGCCCCTTCATAAAAGGCCTATGAGCAGTGCGGCGCCAGATCAAGCTTCAGACCTGATTAACTCCACACCTGGGGACTTCCATCCACTCGCAGGCCCTGGAGGAGAGGTGAAGACACAGCTAGGTGTGTCCCTGGCTACATCCACACAGGCTTTTCCTGTTAGGCTGCCACACAGGAGAGAGATGTCTAGAGGTATCGTCGTGCCATCTCCTAGTTAAGAGAGATTAATTTTTTTGTGTGTAGCTATACATTACAGTAATTACTGGTCATTTGCATGTGAAATAGTTTTTGTTTCCAGACACTGTCTGGTTCGCTAAAGTTCCTTGGCTGGATCAGGCGATCCCGAAGGTGTTGCGTGGAAAGCCTTGTTTTGTGGTAGGAAGAGGAAGTTCTGGAAAAGCAATTGAGAAGTCCGAGTAACTCGATCTTGTTGAGTATTCTCTGGACCAGGCACACCCTGTGGCTCCGGAAGGAGCAGCTCCAGGAAAAGGCCCGCTTGTTAGGCCAAACTTGTATGACTGAATTAGAAGAGAGAGTTAAGTTTCTCCCTGGTGAATTTTGGCCACAAAAACTCAATCTGAGGTTTCCTGATGGCAGGGCAGCAATTTCTCCTTGGTAAAAGCCATGTACGGGTGATTTCTTTTCAAAACAGTGCTGGGCAGAAGAGGGGTAAAGGATGTGAGCATGACAGAGTTCTCATTAGAAAGTGCGACCCTCTGGAAAAGCCAGTGATTTGAAAGCAATAAGGCGGACAGAATGGGGAAGATCTGGATGAATACAAACATGAAACTCCAGAGGATTACAGGGTGGCAGATAGAAAAGGCAAAGTGGGTGGACCAGGGTTAGATTCAAACACAGAAGCCTCTGCCCAGACTTGGTGCCCCCAGAAAAAGGAAGTCAGAAATTCAGCACAGGAAGCGAAGGACGGGCGCCCTGCTGGAGATAAACAGGAAGGAGGGAAGCTGGTCCTGGGCTTGCCAGACTGGGGAGCAGTTGCCACCTCAAGAGCAGATGGAGGGGGTGAGGGCGTCGTAAGTGCTCTGAAGCCTGCTGAGCTTGGGCACTGTGAGAGCCAGGGTACCTGGAGAAGCTGATGTAGGGCTGCAGGAAGGAAGTGCCAGGGGTGGGCACGATGACGGAAAGGCGTGGGAAGGAAACACCTCAGCCTCCTCTCTGTTGGCCCCCAGCTCCCGCTACCTGACGCTGCCCTGCCCCCGAGGAGCTGGCCAGGGTAAAGCTGTCCACACGAGTGTTTGTGGGTGACAGCAGACTTCGGGGCACAGAGGAGGAGGGGAGTGCTATGGAAGGATCAGGACAATGAAGGGAGATAGCTAGAATTTCAACCTTAAAAATAAATGGGAATTTCCTAAAAAATGACACCAAAATTAAATTTGAACATAATTAAAACCTTAAAGCCCATAAAACCTTATCAGAAGCCCTTTGGTTCAGATGTAGTCTATAATTTTGAATATTTTGTACTCCAGAAAGATATAAATAATGTATAATACTGTGCATAAACGATATGCTATATTATGTTCTCCATGTAGTCTAGGGCAGACCCTGTAATAAAGCAAAAAGATATTTAGGTTTGGTCTGAGGTAAATATGAGGTATCAGTAACTTCTCATTCCTTCTGGTCATATTTGCCACTAAATGAATTTTGGTAATAACCTGAACCCAAATAACTGGATTTCAGAGTCTTTCAGACTTGGGAATTATGGACAAAGGTTATTGGCCAGTAGTGCGATTTTTCAGAGGACATTTGGGGACATCACAGTATTTGGTGATCATTACACAGAATGTTGTTTGCCCTTGTTTAATTTTTTTTTTTTGCACTAGCATGTTATTTACATATAAATATTTTCCTGAATTCTAGAAAATGTAAATTTATCTTATTTACTTTCAGAAATTATTAATTTAAAGAGAAAAGAGGGTGCTAATTCACTTTTCAGCAAGCCTTGGTCCTGGAAATGATTCACAGCAGGATTTGTTTAAATAGCAAGCATCCTGGTAGTTACAATTTGTCTTCATTGTGAAAAAAGCCCGAAGTTGCCCATGATTTTCTGGGTGTTCTGGGGCGCTTGGGCTAAGAGGGCCCCCGAAGTGAAGACAACACTTGTCTGTCTCCATCCCTTCTCCAGCCCGGCCCGGAGGGGCGGCGCTGTCTGGCCACCTGGGTTACAGGGGAGGGAAGGCTTCTGGGAATCCCAGGATGGGTGGTGGTTTTGCTGGCTGGCTTTCATCGTCTCCAGAGCTCTGAAAAGTGCAGTTCTCAGAACGACGCAACAGGAAGCCTCACCCAGTACCAGAGGAAGCTGGGGAAGGAAGATGGCAGTGCTGGGGGAGGGGTAGCCCACTAAACAATAAGCAAAGTCACCCAGAGCCCTGGGACTCTTCCAGAGCCAGGGAATCCTCCCACTCACCCTGCCTCATTCCCCTGAGGATTAATGAGGTGTTCCCCATCTTTCGCATCCCCAGGCTGCCTCGGGTGCCCCCTGTCAGGATCACTTCCTCTCCCTGCTCCTCACCAACTTCTTCCTTTTATTCAGTCATCAGGGCTTCTCTTCCGTCGCAGGTGATGGTTGTTCATTTGAGAGGACATAATTACTACCACCTTTCCACCCCAGCAGGTCCAGAAGTGGCCGAGACTTTCTTTGTGAAACCCACCATATTCTCTTACATTATAGGCACTGCCTTATGCCCTTTTAAAAGTTACAAATGTTTTATTCCTTACCTGTCTTTTTCCCTATTAATTCAGCATTTATTATTATTTTTTTAAACCTACCTTCCATAGTATGCTGCTAAGCTTGGGAATCTGAAATAAGTGAAGACGTCTGTGTTCCCCAGCATATGTCCGGTGGGAGAATCAGGCAATCATAGCGCACGGTGGTCTGAGGGGCGCAGGTGGGACATGCTACGTAGTGTGGTGTTTGCCTAGGGAAGGGGTCAGGGAAGGCTGTAACCTCAGAGACAAAGGGGACAAGATGCAGGAACGACAGGCAAAGATGTATCTGGCACAGAGAACAGCGTGGTGTGGGGCCAGAAGCTGGAAGATCAGAATACATTCCAAGAATTGCAAATAACAGTGTGGTTGGCATGTAGACATCAAGCAAGAAGGCAGTGGAGAAAGGACTGGGGAAAGGTGAGGCCAGACGGTGAGCAGAGCAGCGTGGTCACAGAGGGCCGTGGAAACCTTGCTAAGGAATTGAGATGGTTTAGTCTGTGTGCCTTGTAAGTGGCCCTCAGTAACTTCCTAAGCCTCTTAGGCTAAGTTCTCACTCATTCTGAGGCAAAGCTTCCAGTATACCCAGGCTCATGAGATGTTCTTTGGAAGAACTGTTAGAGGCAGTTAGGCAGTAGGTGCTCTGGTCTGGATAAGCCTTCTCCAGTGGAGGACAAAAGTTGGATTCCCCGAATGGCAGCACTGGAATGCACAGTGGAGCTTTAAGAGGTGGGGCCTTGGGGGAAGCCTGTAGACCACTGGCAGCTGCTTTGGAGGGCATTGCTGACCTAGGCTTTCCGTGCTCCTGACACTGGGTACCCCCATCAGAGGCCCAAAGCAATTGGGGTCCCCAGTCTTGGACCTGAACCTCCAGAACAATGAACCAACTAAACCTTCCTGCCTTAAGTAGCCGGCATCATCAGGTCTTTCTTTGTAGCAATGCCAAGCTGACTAATGCTGTGGCAGGTGGGTCAGGAAATGGGTCAGGAAAAGGAAGGCAGGCAGCACAGGGCGTGCTGATAAGCAGGTCGCTGCTGTGTGTGGCTCAGTTCAGACTTCTGGCAAATGTAGAACACACTTTGGAACTGTCCCAGCCGAGGACTGAGGAGGCTAGTATACCCACAAGCTTCCTCAGCTGTTACTTGAAGGCTGTTTTCACGGGTATTGACTCCTTGTCGCTGTGGCCTGGGCAAGGAAGTGTAGAAAATCCTTCAGGCCTATACTTGCAGGGGCAAGAAGGTGACTATCTAAAAGGACAGTGGGCAATAGAGGTATTTTATTCAGACAGAATATGGCGGAGAAATAAGGTGGTATTTGGTCCTTGGCTGTCCTACAAGTTAGGGCAGGAGAGATGGCACACTCATGAGTAATAGGGTCTGATGGCATAGTTCCCAGAGTGCGGGCAGGGCAAGAGAGACCCTCGGAGCCAACAGCAGCACGGAACCTGTCCGAGCAGTTCCTCCCCTCAAGTGGGACAGCTCAGAGGCACATCCTGCTTGTTTTCTAGAGGTCTGAGCTGCTCACGAACACAGCCCACCTATCAGGGCTGAGTGCTGGCCGCCCTCCTTCTCCCAGCCCACTTGGATAAAGAGATTCCTTGTTTAACAACCCACTTGGTGAACAACTGCTGAGACTTAGGACCTGCATTCAGGTGTAGTGGCTTCTTCTATGGTTTAGTACTTTAATTCTGGCTGATCATACCATACAAGACAGTTCTGTAGCTCTATGTGCTGTTATACATTACAGTACTGCATTGTAAGACTTGTGCAAATGAAAATGAAGCCCTCATGTTGGAGTTTCCTTTGACTGCTGCTTTGTTCTGCATATTGTAATGCACCTGCTACATACAAGTCCTCATTTAGTGGCCATTTCCTTTAATGACCTACTTTCAGGTGCATACCTTGGTCTTTACATTAGCAGTGTCTGAATGTTCCAAATAGTCCTTCCTGGGATCAATCCCAACTACCCTACTTGATGGCATAAGAAGAAAGTTAGAGTCGAGGGAAAGAGGTTGCCAAACAGGAGTGTCCTCTAGGCAGAAGATTGCAGCCCTGCCAAGTCATAGCTTGCTTGGCCAGCAGCTGGAGGCAGACATGTTGTGCCCCCCACCTTGCCCAGTTCCCCAGCCGTGGGAACTCAATGCTGGAGGACATGGACAACCTGGGACAAGATGTGGATGGTCCCAGTGCAGCATCTCTGAGGACACTGACACAGAGAAAAGTGGAGCATGCCATTGGCTGAAGATCTAGCATGTCCTCTTCACACCACGGTGCATGCAGATCCAGCCTGCCCTGTGTGTACAGAGCCAGAAAAATCTTTTTTCTTGGTGACAATGCGCGATTACCCAACAATTGTGCAAAGTCCTCACATTCTCAATCACTTGTCAACTATTTGTTCTCCTCTGGCCTCAAAATAACTGGGTCAGTTGGGCAGAGCAGATTCTAATATCCACTCGCTACTGAGCCAGGAGTCCAAATCTTATCTTTGCAATCCGATTCCAGCGTGCAGTGCATCACATCTTTCCAACAAATAAGAAGTAATTGGTGCCCATTCATGGCAAAATTAGTCATTTTGACCATAGCATCTCTGGGATAGTTTAGTTGGTCTTTGGAGTTAGCAACCAAACTCCTTGATTTCTGGAGGTGACATTTTCTTTCACTATCTTAATAATGATCTGACTTAATGTGTGACTAGGTGTGCCCTAGTGTGGGACTATTGTGTCCACTTAATTACAGAGCTTCATATAAAATCTACTTGGCAGGGGGGCTGACGCACTGAATTGTTGAGTATTTACTCTGTGCCAGGCGATGTGTGTACATTACCGCTCTGCAGGTGGAGAAATCAGAGAGGGAGGGACCAGAGAGGAATGTGGACTGCTCAAGCCTGCCCGGCTCTCAGGCAAGCCGGCAATGCTTTGTGTCGTAAGGACTCCAAATTCCATATTCTCCTACGTTAAAAAAAGGTTTCTCATGGATTATGTCTCAGAAAATCCATGTGCATTATTTTTAGAAACGTAACAAACAGGAAGAAGCACACTCGGGAGTCACGGGGGGCCTCTGAGGATGGCATGAGGATACTTCTTACAAAGATGGACGCTTCAGCTTTGCTGCCATGAGTAGCCGATGGCCAGGACTCTGGGACCAGCCTCCGGCATCAGCCTCTGGTTTGTCACTTATTCACTGTGTTACCATGAATAAGGCAATCGTTTCCCCGTGCCTCAGTTTCCTCTTCCCCAAATTAGTTAATAGTCGTCTTTACCGGGATTGAAGTGAAGTTAATGACACCCTCCAGGGATAGCTGTAATTACTTGCATTAGTCGGACCTGAACCCAAAGCCTGGCCAAGAACTGAGGCCCGGGGAGCTGCCTCAGGGGATGGCATACCAATTAGGGCCCAGGTGAATTAAGAATTCACATGTGGATGGGACAGAATGAATTCACCAGTGGCACACTCAGGGCTGGGTGGTTCTCATCAGAAATACTTAGGTCTGTGAGTTTTTTGAGCCATTTTTGTCTTTGACAAATGACCTCCTTGGGAAAAGTGAGGCATTTCAATATATAGCATGTATAAATAGCCAAGGATTGAGACAGAAAGGAAGAGCTTTCCCCAGAGCAGGGGCTGCAGGCACTGCGTGAGCCCAGCAGGTGCCAAAAGCATACCCAAGGTGTGCGGGTTTACAGGACTTGGGCTGTAAGGACATTTCTCCCTCTTGGACAGCAGTGATTTCCAGGCTTGGGCCATGTTGAGCTGACCGTGGCTGAGGCAGAGCAGTTGACAGGACAGCTCTGAGTTCTCCTTCACTCAAAGGATCCTGTCTGCCAGCATCGCTGACCTTCTTCCCTGGTAATGTCACAGAAGTATATAAAAGCAGTAAGAACTTCTTATGGAAAACTTCTGTCTGGCACAGGAGTCAGAGCACTGTTTGAAGCCTCGCTGATTCATTTATTCAGCTCTCGCTCACTCCCCAGTTCCTGGATGTTTAATCATTAGTTTCCTAAGGCTGCCATACAAAGAGCTACAACCTGTGCGATTTAAACAACAGGAAATTTATTCTCTCTCAGTTCCAGAAGACTAAGCCCAAAAATCCAGTTGTTGGCTAGACCATACTCTGCCGACGCTCAGGACCAAGCCGGTCTTGCCTCTCCCAGGTTTCTGCACTTTCCGCAGTCCGCAGCCCTCGGCTGGCAGCCATGCAGGTCACTGGTCTCAGCCAGCACCGTCATGCAACCTTCTCTCCTTTATCCATGTCTGTTCGCGTTTGCACACAGCCTCTCACAAGGACACCATCCCGGCTCCGGGCCCTGACCTAGTCTCACAGGACCTCGCCTTCACTAGTTGTCTCTGGACAGACAAGGACACATTCTGGGGTTCTGTGTGGACATAAATCTGGTGAGAAGGACACAGTTCAATCCCATACAGATGACTTCTCTACATCAGGAACCCTGTGGGTTGGGCTGGGTCAACAATGAATAAGAGGCCTCTGCTGTCACAGACTCCTGGGAGATAGAAACATGTACCTGTCACACTCCATGAGGTGAATGTGAGTAAAAACTGTGTTTGGGCAGAAGCCAAAGCCAGTGCGAGGCCCTGCGTCGGGCAGGAGTTCAGTGTGCTCAATGGAGACAGGAGTTGCTTTGGCTGAGCCAAAGCTCAGGCTTCCAGGAGCCCTGTGAGGTGGGAGGCAAGGGACTGAGACCGTGCTGTGGAATTCACGTCTCCTTAAAATTCACACGCCTTGCTAGCAGTGGAGCTCTGGGAGGTGACTTGTTCCTACTGGGTCTCTCTGGCTCCAAATAAGAAGAGGACAGCAGTGAGCTCTGGCAGAGAGCCCAGGAGAGGCACAAGTTGGTGGCCAGGGAAGGGCTGGGTGTCCTGTGCCTTCCGGGCAGCCTCAGGCTGTGCAGCCTGGGAGTGACCAAGTCCCACACTGTAGATGGAGCATCCTGCTGGTCACGCATGTGTGGAGCCTGGGAGCCTGGTTCCAGTCCTGGTTCCCTGGTAGGAAACCCTGCCGGGTGTGTTCAAAAAGCACATCCCTAAGCCTTGTCTCCAATCCTCACGTGTGTGTTCTAAACCTCCTAAGAATTCCTTGAGGCAGGTGCATTTCGGACCCATTTTACACGTGGAGATACGAAGCTGAGAGCAGCCAAGGCTCCTGGGAAGAGCTGTGCCTAGGAAGGAAGAGCTGGAGCCTGAGGCCTGAAGCCCCGAGGCAAGTTCGTGAGTCCCCAGGTCTTGGGCCTCTTTCCTTCTGTTTTGCACCCTGGATTTATTTCTTTACAGCCCCTGGCTTGCTTCAGCAAAGCAGCCTTCTCTTCTCATTCCGAGTGTGGGTTAGAATGTTTCGGCTGTCGGTCCATCTCCTCGTTGAATAAATATTTAAGTCGACTTTAAAGTTTTCCTCTTCAACCTATCTAAATAAAAATGAATCTCACCTCTGGATCGTGTCTGCTGCTTCCCATTCATCTGACAGCCTCTCGTATGGCGTCCGTGGGGAGAGGAGCGGAGGCGGCCCTAGGAGCTGACAGCCCGCCACCCCGGCTGCTCCTTCCGGCCTGGGCTGCGTGGGTCCCACTGCACCTGGTCAGGCTGAGTGGAGTGATGGCTCCTGCGGGGAAACTAGGTGCTCCCCACGCCCTCGTGCTTTTGTTTAGTTAGGGGTCCGTCCCCCACCCCGTCCCCCACCCCCCCACCCCCCCGCTCCGGAGGTGAGGGGGCGTGGAGAAGTCACATCCCACAAAGATGTCTGCATGTTGGGGTCAGTGCCCACGGGCCAGGACCATCTACTCTTTAATAAGAAAATGAAGCCTGGCGTTGCTTCTTTTTTCTTTTCTTTACTCTTTCTTCTTTTCCTCTTCCTTCCTCTTTGGTTTTGAGTTATACATGGGCCCTCAGACAAGTCCAGTGAATGAGGAATTGCAAGTGCTGAGTGTGGCATGAATGTCACTTGTTTTCTGGAAAAGTTGGCCTTTCCTATTTCCTCTCCTTTCTTTGCTTATAGTTTAGCTAGAGTTTACCTAGGTCTGCACAAGTCAAGACTCTCGTTCCAAAGGCCCGGCGAAATGTGAAATGAAAAAAAGCGACAATTCGCTATCCTTTCCCTAGCCGTCCTCACTCCTCCCTGTGCTGCCAGCAGCCCCTCCGGCTTGCCAAGAGCCACCCAGGAACAGATTTCCTCTCTAATCTGTCGCATCTGTTCACCCACTCCTACTCCCTGCTAATCCCACCATCCTCGCTGTTTTCCACCCATCGGCAGGAGACAACTGGACGCGTCACCGCGGGCCTGATGCCGGCGGCTCAGCCCCTCACGTCTGCTTCTTGCTGATAGAAGAGGCAGGGCCTTCCTTCTGTGCAGCAAAGTGACACTTGAGAACTCTTCGGTCTCGGGGTCAGTTCCAGACTTCTTATCTGTGAGCCCAGCCTTCGTCATTTGCATGTTTGTGCTCATCGATTTTACGCCCGTGATTTGGTTATATTTGTCTGGGAAGGGTTCCGATTCAAGCCATGGGAAAGTCAGGAGGCTTGGGTATTTATGGTTCACTAACTGCCTTGCTGTGGAGGCCTGGCTCAGCCAAGGACCCTTTTTGAGCCTGCATTTCTGTGTTCTAAAAACAGGGAGACATCTTTCAGGCAAGAGCTGTTTGTCAGGCTCTGATGTCTGCCCCGCAGTACCAGTCCCCATGTGTCCTTGGCACCCACCAAACCCTGTGTGGGGAAGTGAGTATGAATGTGCTACAGACCAAAACATATGTCCCCCAAATTCACATGCCAAAGTCCTAACCTCCAAAGCAGAGGTATTATCGGGTGGGATACCTGGGAGGTACCTGGATCGTGAGGCTAGAGACTTCAGTAGCTTCGTGAGAAGAGAAGGAGACACCAGCCCTACTTCTGCCACCACGGGAGAGTCACTGCAAAGGAAGCTTCTGTAAGCCGGAGCTGTCGGCACCAGAAGGAACCAGAACAAATGGGGCCTCAGGCATCAAACGCACGGAATGCGCAGCCTCCAGCAGTGTGGGAAATGAGCAGCTGGGGTTCAAGCCCCAGCCTGTGGTGTGACACCACTGTGGGCTGCTTACCTCGTTATCTACTCTTCTTTTGATGTGCACGCAGTCACGTGTGAACATTAGTGTACATCTATACAGACTCCTGTAATAAGGTGTCTGTCATAGTCTTATTTTATATCTATGTATATATTTAAAAATTATTATTTTCCTTTTTTTTCTCAACATCTGCTAGTATCACTGTTAATTCACCTGGTTTAGTTCAAATGTGTTCTTTTTAATGGCCACCTATAATGATCATGCAGCTGTTCTATTATTCAACCATTCCCATATCTATGATTCACTTTTGCCATGATCTAAAATGTAATACATATCTGTGCAAGTATGTCTTTGAGGTTTTTATTCCTATGAGATAGATTACTGGGAGTGGGGTTTGTGGGACACATATGTATGTATTTTAATCATAAAAATGTGGCCATATTGTTTTCTCAAAAGACAGCATAGATATATTTTTCTAACTGGAAATGGACAGAAATCCACATGTTTTTTTTTTGTTTGTTTGTTTATTTGTTTGTTTTGGAGGCAGAGTCTCACTTTTGTAGTTCAGGCTAGCCCGGAGTTTTCTATGTAGCCCAGGTGAGCCTGGAACTCACAGCAATCCTGCCTCTACCTCCCAAGTGCTGGCATTACAGGTGTAAGCCACCATGCCTGGCACTGTGGTATGGGGTATTGATTGCTGGTGGGCATGAGTATCCACGCCTGGCATTGTTGTATGTGGTTACCTGGGTCAAACTGAGGCCCTTGCACTGGCAAGGCAGGCACCAGAACCTCTGAGCTAAATCCCCGGCCTGCTGCATGCTTTCTTTAGCAACAGTGATTATCCATCTTCCATTCTCTCCATCCCGTCACTATGTGTAGCCTCTGACTGCACACAAGCTCAAGCCCCTTCACATACCTGTGTGTTGGCTGTGTGCAACTGCTTTCCTGCAAATTGCTGGTTCAGGCCCTTGGCTCACTTTTTTGTCAGAATGTTTGTCTCTGTGTCATTTGTGTGCTTTGTAAAATCTCTTTGTATGTTATGGCTACACATTCTCTGAGGTCAGCTGTCTTCCCAGCTCCTCAGTCTAGTGTTTATCTGCTGACTCAGTGTCTTCATCTGTTTGGCCACTACTATAACAAAAGACTTTAGACCAGGGAACTTATAAACAACTGAAGTTTGTTCATAGACTGGTAGGCTGAGAAGCCTAACATCCAGATACCTGTGGATTTGATTACCTGGGAGGACCTATTCCTCATCCATGAGCTCTTCTGTGTCCTCACGTGGTGAAGGTGTGGACAAGCCCTCTCAGGCCTTCTTTGCAAGGGCACTGATCCCACTAGTGAAGGTGGAGCCTCATGAATAGATCACCTCTAATGCCCCATCTCTTACCATTGTCACCTTCCAGGGATAGAGGTCAACATATGGCTTTAGGGGAGGGTGACAGACACACTCGGAGTATAGCACTTAATTTTCTGGAATATTTTATTTTTCTCTGCTCAAACATGTCTTTCTGTCCTACATAGCTTCCCAATTTCTAGTCAATTGAAAAGCACTCAGCCACCGTAAGTTTTTCATGTGATTTTCTAAGAAGTGTTGTTGCTGTTTATATTTACATGAAGGTGTTTAACTCACCTAGAATTTACCTCCTTCTGACTAGAGGGTCAGTCACTCCATCATTCACATTGGATGCCTCATTCTTCTCTACTGGATTGTTGCCCGGGCTGGCCCCGACAGGTGACCCTCCTGCCTCAGCCTCTCTAGTGGCTGAGACAACAGGCATACCACACAGCACCCAACACAAGGAATCATTTTTACAAGACATTTTATTAAGGTATAATTTACACATTATAAATTGCCTGTGTTGAGTGATTTTAGTGAGTTTATAGTTTGAGGCCATTGTGGTGATCCAGTTTTACAGCATTTCTATCACCTCCAAAAGTTCTCTTTTGTCTCTTCATTCCCCAGCCTCGCCAAGCACATGTTTGCTCTCTGTGTTTCCAAATTTGCCTTTTCAAGATATGAAAAATCACTTTTGTCCTACTTGAAACCATAAATAGGTCTGCTTGGCATTCTCTATTTGGTTCTCTTGATTCATTTATGTGTCTTTCAAACCCATACGAACCGAGAATATGGAGAGTTTTCAAAAAGAAAATGAAAATTGTTCTTAGGTGATGCTCAACCTCACTCTTAATAGGAAAAAATAGTACAAATGAAAACTATGCTAAGAAGCTATTTTTTGCCTCAAATTGGCAGTAAGCTTCATAACACGCTGTGTTGATGAGGCTTTGCGTGAACACATTCTTGTTAATTGCTGGTAAGACCAGAAACCCTGGTAAGACCAGACCCCGTGCATAAGGCAATTTGGCAAAATTTCAAAGTTATATTCCCAGAAGTTCTACTTTAGGGAAATTATTTTACAGATATATTTTTTGTTAAGGATTAGAAGATATATATTTTTGCATCACTGTCTGTAGTAGCAAAATATTGAAAATAACTTCAATATCTAATAGGGGACTCTTACACAGGGCTTCATTAAGCTCATGAAATCTATTTTTAATCTTTCCAAATAATTACAATTTGTATTTATTTATTCTTTTATTATTTTATTGATTTCTATTTTAATAATATTAGATTTTTTCCTTTATTTTCATCATTATAGTTACTTTCGGCCTATTTTCTTTTTAAACATTCAATTTTATTAGAAAGAATTAACAAAATAAACTTGAAAATTAGGAATAATGACAATAATGCTTGACTAAATAGGAATTTTTTTCCTTAACAGCAATTTGAAATTAGTAGTTCTGGATTATATCCATATTTCTTATTTCTCCCACAACATGCATCTCTTCTCTTTTTGGTAACAGAACACTGATTTTTCTTTGTGCTACCTACTCCCACATTCGGAGTCTATGTGAACCACCTCCACACCCAAAGTACAGGTCCATGTCTGGCCCTACCAAAGTTCTAAATCTGTTCAGTGATTGGCCCAGAAGTAGACACATGACCCCAAACATGCCAATCAAACTCCTTTTAGGGATTGCTAGTACTATTGTGAAAGAGGCTCTGTCCTGAGATTATTACCATGAAGTAAGATTTCTACCAGCTGTCCACTGGAAAGCCAGCCTGAGAATGAAGCTACCACAGAGGAACACAAAAACACAAATTCTTTTTGTTTGTTTGTTTGTTTTTGTTTTTTTGAGACAGGGTCTCTTTTTGTAGTTCAGGCTGGCCCTGAGTTCATTATGTAGCCCAGGCAAGCCTTGAACTCACAGCAGTCCTCCTGCCTCTGCCTCCTAAGTGCTGGGATTATAGGCATGCACCACTATACCCAGCACTATGGAATGTAGTACTGATTGCTGGGCCTGGCATTGTGGTATATGGTTACCAGAGATGTAACTAAGGCCCTTGTGCTTGCAAGGCAGGCTCCAGAACCACTGAGCTAATCCCTGGACCCGAGACAGGTATTCTTAATGACAGAAGTTATACCAATGCTCACCATGTCTGGAACTGACTCACTGTTTGAACATTCTCACTATATGAGTAAATTTCCACTTCTGCTTAATGAGTTTAAGTTGGGCTTGTGTCCCACAGCACAGGACAAATTCTCACTGACAGAGACCACATGGTGTCATTTTCCATAGGAAGCAGAGAGGACCAAGTCATCATAAGCTTCCCTTCACTGGCTTTTCCAGACGCAGTCTTCAACTTTCATTGTTCCTGATTCTTCCTTCTTCAAAGTAACCCTTCCTGGCCTATTTTAATGCTGTAACTTCTATGTATTTGGTTCTTCAATTTGTCTGGTTGTCTGTTGAATGATACTAATGGCAACAAGAAAAAAACAAAAAAGACCTAAGCAATTTTTACTTAAAGATTTTTCTGGAAGGCTGAGATGTAGTTCAGTAACAGAGCACTTGCTTAGCATGTGTAAATCCCTGTGTTCCCAATACTGCAGGGATGGAGGGAAAGCTAGAGGCAAGGGAGGGAGAAGAAAAGGAAGGGAAGAAAGGAGGAACACGGAGAAATAAAGAAAAACGAAAGGGAAAAGGAAGGAAAGAAGAGTAAAGAAAAAACTGGCTTGAGATCGAGCTTTTTGACTTTGAAGAAATGCAAGACTGCTTCAATTTTTGGTGACAGGACCTTTCATTGGACCATTTGCCTCAGCAGGCGGGGAGGTTGTGGACAGACGGGCCAGCCGGGAGGATGGACTGTGTCTGGGCAGAGGGCGGAGCAGACTAACAAAGCGGCTGTGTTCGGGGCTCAGGCCTGGAAGGCTGGCTCAACAGCCGGGCCTGGATCTTAGCTCAGCCTCTCACACAGGCATATCTGTGGAGGGAGGTAGAACAAATACAGCATTTTCCTGAAGTGTTAGTATTATTCATAGATTTGAGGAAAATCGAATATTTGTAAATTCAAACAGGTACTCTGCAAAACAAAAAGGTTTGGCTCTATTTTTCCCTCCAGCTCTGTGTTACTGTCTTCTTTGTAGCACAATTCATTCAATAGATTGTGTTTAAATTCACCGCGTACCCTTCTCCTTACCCGGTTCTTTCTTGAGACCACTCGCGTCAGTGTTTTGCTCCTGTTTTACACTGTTTAGCCCTGGTCGTGTTCAAGTTACTAAATCCAATGGCCAATTTTCTCCCTTTAGCTTATTTGACCTCTGCAGAATCTGACAGAGTTTATCACATTCTTGTCCCTTGGCTCCCAGGAGGGACCCTGGTTCTGTCAGCGTCTCCGTTTCAGTCTCCTTGGCTGATTTTCTCATTTCCCGGACCACTTCCTTGATGTCAGTTCTATTCATGTTTTCTGGTCTGTGATCTCAGCCAGTCTCACGGCTTTAAATACCATCTATATGCCGACGCCCTCCAAATCTGTCTCTCCGTCCTGGACCTTTGCCCTGAATTCCAGTGGCATAGCTGCCATCTCCACTTGGCTGTCTAACATGCATCTCAGACTTACCACATTCAGGAAGGAAACTCTATCTTTCCTTGATCAAACAGTTCCTGTCTCACCTCAGTAGATGACAACTCTTTTACATTTTTAGTCTTCAAACATGGAGTTGTTGATGATTCTCCTTGGACTCTTAGACCTGATTTCCAATCAGCAGAAAATCCTCTGACTTATGCATCCCACATATGTACAGACATACATTCCACTGGCCTACCCTGTCGCCATCTTCTGTCATCTCTTTTCTGGGTCTCCTGGCTTCTGTTTTGTCTACTAGGCCATCACCAACCTCGAAGCGAGACTGGGCCCTTCAATACGTAGGTCAGACAATGCCAGGCCTCTGCTTGGGATCCGTCAGTGACTTCCCAGCTCACTCACATTAAAAGCCAGTCTGCACACCACGGTCCTCAAGGCTCCTTTGATCTGAACTCTTCCTATTCATCACATGACAGTCACAATGGACTCCTCGCTGCCCTCATAAACAGCAACCTACTCTTGTCCGGACGTCCTCTTTCCGAACGCTCCTCCAGGTTCCACACCGGCCTTGTTCCCTCACTAAGGAGTGAGGCTTGAATATCACTTTCAGTGTGTCCTTTCCTGGACGTCTTGTTTAAAGTGAGATCTTCCTCACCCACCTCTGATATCGACTATTGCTATTGCCTGACTTTTTTCCTTAATTGTATCACCACTGAATACATGGTTTTATTTTAATTATTTATTCTCCAGCTTCCTTTGCTTAATGTAAGATTCAAGAGTGATTTTTTTTTTAAATTTTGCTTCTTTTGATCACCACTACATCATTGGGCTTGTAGAAGGTGCTCAAAATGTTTAACTTAATGAATCAATGATTACAGAACGAGCTGCAGTGTGGGTTCTCTCCCTTCACTGCCAGCTTCTCTAGAAAAGCCGGAGGCTGTCTGTGGGAAGCAGCTAGTAGCCCAGCAGGGTTTGGAGAGGGAAGACAGTGGGGACAAAGAGGGGACGCTGGAGTGACGACTGTGGGAAGGGCGTGCAGGGCGTGTTTGGTAAGGGGCAGGAGGACAGGAGCCCTGGCACAGGCTAGTCGCAGGAGGCCATTTTAGTTGGCAAGACAAGAGCCGAGGAGGTCTTTGGAGTTTACTCCGTGATGACTGGGACAGAATGAGAAATGCAAGACACCGGCATTCCGAGCAGAAGTGTCGCACAGGGAGGCACAGTCCCATCTCTTCACTTCCCCCAGTGTTTTATATGTGAACGGAAAAGTGGAAATTATTGATGTGGTTGGGAAAATGTTTAAAAGATATATGCAGAAATATATCTTTGAGGAAAATGGTGGACGTGTACCTTTCTTCGGGGGACACAGGAACGCACCAATGACTCAGTGTGTATTTCTGTAATGCCATCTTACTCCCCAAATGGATGCTCAACAGTAAAAACATTTTAACTATTAACTGGGGGATCTAAGGAATAAGACTGTGGCCAACTGCCTTTGCAACTCATACAAGTAATTCTCTCTCAGTATGCATCTATCATGATAATAGCAATTATGTATTTAGTATATATACCCCAGACAGTGTTCTTTGTGTTTCATATGTTATTTAATTCTTACAACAACCTCACACGGCAGGCAAGCTGCTATAAAAATCCACCATAAATTTTCAGCGCCTCATTCTAATAAAATTTTACTTCTGCTCAGCAGTTCAGGGAGGCACTAACACGCAGCTTTCCTGGGGTGAATAAGATCCCGGGCTCTGCCCACCTGGTGGCTGCAGGCTCCTCGGCAGGCCCAGCGCGAAGGAGGAGGATGCAGAGGGTCAGCCTGTAAGTTTCACGGCCCAGGTCTGAAAGTGACGTGTCCCATGCCTTCACAGGCCGTTGGCCGGAGAATTCAGTCCCACAGCAAAGCTCACTGCGAGGAAGGCGTGGCTGGGGACGCGTTTTAACACATCAGTCTCCGCCACAGGCGTGGTCTGGCACTCTGTCCACATTGGGGGCAGAAGATGAGAATGTTTCCCTGCAGGGAAGTCATTTCAGGCAGTGGAGCAGAGCCGTCCACCTCCACAGCACAGGCGCTGTACCGGGACAACTATAGGGATGGTCCGCCGAGTCAGCGTGAGATGACAACTGGTGATCAAACAAATGAAAAGGGAGAAAAGGCAGGGTGCAGTCAGAGCCTCAGGACCCTCCCCTTCCTGCCCCTCGGGTGGGGCCCAGACGCTGGAGCTCAGCAGCGCCTCCCGCCGGAGGGCCGGTCACTGGGAAGAAGAGGCCTCAGCGATCCCAGCTGCCTTTGTCTTCACCGAGAGCTTTGTCCCCTGGACAGGAAGCCAGCGTGACAGGTGGAAGGCGGGGCTGGTGGAGTAAGGACCTTCAAAGTAGTCAGTCCTTCCCAACACATTTAAATTCTGTGTGGAGGTCACATTCAGAATGTCACAGAGGGGTACTTATTTGGGCAGCAAAAAGGCCCCTGGAGACTTCACTGTGCTCCTCACTGCCAGTGACTTTGAACTAATCACTGAGTTGAGAGCTTGTCAGCGATGCAGAGGGTGAGGGCCAAGTACAAGTACAGTTAAAATTTTTTAAAAAATCATCACAGTAAAAGACACATTGTCATGAAAGTGTCTCAAAATACTGCTCCTGTCTTCAAGCACAAGGACTCCAGGCTCTTTTCTGACGTTGAACAGCTCATAAAAATGAGAAGTTTTCAGTTGATTCAGGACACGAGGCAGGCATGACACTCATCAGGGAGACCTTCTAGAACTGCGTCAGAAAGTGGCAACGATGAAGGAATATATGTTTGTGCAAAGTATTCTGGGGAGGATTCATGGCAACATATCTTACTGGAATCGATTTTCCAATTTAAAACAAGTTTTTTTTTTTGAGACAAGAGTCTCGCTTTGTGGTTTAGGCTGGCCCTGAGCTCAGCCTCCAACTCACATCACAGCAGTCCTCCTGCTTCTGCCTCCCAAATGCTGGGATTACAGGCGTGAGCCACCACGCCCGGCACTGTGGTATGTGGTACTGATTGCTGCTGAGGTGAGTCTCCACACCCAGTATTGTATGTGGTCCACCAGGGATCGAACCTGGGTCCTTGCGCTTGCAAGACAGGCGCCGGAACCACTGAGCTAAATCCCTGGCCCCCTTAAAACAATTTTTTTGCAGTACCGCCGGTGGAACTCCGGACCTAGCACTTGCCAGGCAGGCAGGGCACCACTGAGCTACATCCCTGGCCCTAAACACAGTTTGTTTTTGACCATACTTGGGGAACAAAACCAAGTGTGTCTGATTAAAACTGTGCGTCCTCTCCCGCAAGACCACTCACTCTAGCCCTAGCGCTCCTTCCTTCCACAGGCTCCCCAGGACTCGGGGCTCCGGCGGAAAGGAGCCCCGCAGGAACCTCTGCTTCCTGTGAGCCTCAGGCTGTTGCCATGGGGCCCGGGGCGGAGGCCACAGCAGCCTTGAACCTGACCGGCGAGCTGCTGGCCCTCACCAGAGCTCCGTGCCCGGGACAAGTCTCAGGTAGTCTAGACTCGACCTGGCAGCCAAAGGCCCATCTTTCCCTTTGTACCCCTAATCTTTCTAAATCGCTTGCTTCTTTATGGCCCTCTGAGCTTCTGGCCAGCAGGCTTCAGCTGCTCCCGGGGTGGGGGATGGGAGAGCTGGCTGCTGGAGCCCCGCAGCTGTCCGGGACACAGGAAGTCCTCGGCTGCGTGTAAAAGGTAAGGAGAGCTAAAAATACTATTCAAAAATGGGAGCTCCAAGTTGAAAGGAAGTCCGGATGTTGTCAAGGTCAGCCTGGGAAGGAAAGGGCCCCAGAGGGAGACTTCCTACAGCCTACATCTAACTTGGAGCGATCCTCACTGACCTCCGGGAAAGACAACCCTCCTTAACACTCAGCCCTAAACTGCCTTTCCAGTTCCGTCAGCCTGTGCCTCTGGGGAGCCTCGGTGACCCTGAAGGCGCTTCCGCCTTTCCAGGCCCTTCTGTCAGTCCTGTCTCTCTCCTTTCTTCAGGACTGGCTGCCAACCCCCCCACACAAACTTTTCTAGATATTCACTGATACTCATAAGCATCGTTTCTCTCTTTTTGAGAGTCTACCATATGTCAAGTGCTTAACAAACATTATTACATTTTGCTCCCTCAACAAACTTGAAGACAAGTATTATCGACTCCCCTTCATGGGCGAAGACATTGGCTTTAAAGGGAGTAATTACTCCATCTTACCAGGCATCCAGCTGACCATTCACCCCTCTGCGGTGTGCGTGTCTCCCCCAGTACCTGGATGTGGCAAGACACTCCCTCCTTCCTTCTCCCGGGTCCTGTGTTACTCAGCATTCTTAGCCCACCACGTCCCCCAGAGGGGACATACTTGTTTCCTAGTGAGGACTGGGAGCTCAAAGAACAGGGGTCTCTTGGAAAGCCTAGGCAGCTTTTCTCTTGGCACGTTGGGAGAACCAGGAAGGGTAAAGACCCAGTGTTGTTACTATTTTCTTCATATTCCATACACATCCTTTCCTGCCAGGGAGCATGCTACAGATTTCCTGTTTCTGTTAATGATGTTTCTAGTTCTCTGAGAATAATTCCCTCATGTTCCCCAATGCAGAGGACTATCTCTCCTCTCATACGAGGTTGCTGTTAGGGGGTTTGGTCAATTAGGTAGAAGTGTCATACCTGCTGGTGAGAGGAAGATGAGGCTTAAGATCCAAGGCTGTGCTCCTGGACCCTAAGAACTCTGGGCAGCCACAAGATGGCAGTGGGCCTGGACGATGAGAGCCGTAAGGACGCTGGATTACAGAATACAGGTAGGCAGCAGAAGCTCAGTCTCCAGATTCTTCCCCACATGGCCCCCTGGGGAAAGCCAGGGGACTCTTTGGGGCCTCTTGGTGATGCTGCTCACACATGTCAGTCAGCATACCTTTGTCAGGCCCTGGACAGGAGAGAAGGCACAGAATCTGTCTCCCCATCTGCACGCAGGTGGCTTCTGTACCAGATAAGGACAGAATTATTGTTTATTTTGGGTTTTTTTGTACTGGGGATCAAACTCGGCACCCTAAGGAAAGGGTTCTTATTGAGAATTAAAAACTGAAGAGGCGGTCTGAAGCCAGACTCATCATGTGGCTGAAAATCTCTGCCGGGCAGGGAGCAAGGCTCCCTGGAGGAGTGAGTGTGAGCTCAGCTCTGAGCAGCCCCCAGGTTACAGAAGCCTGTGAGGACTACCTTCTGGAGCTGCCGTTTCTTCCACAGCTGCTCCTGCTTCTCTCACGGGGAAAGATGAGCAGCCCCTTCGCTCCAGTGTGATTCTGTCAAGAGCACGTTTCTCCACTTCCTGGCCGCCTGTCTTGTCCCTCCGCGCTCTGCTGCCTCTTACTTTGACACTGCATCGCCAGTCTTTACACTTCTGTTCAAAAAGCATTACAACTCACAGAAGAGACAAGTTTTTTTTTTTTCATAAAAAAGGAAAAATAGGATTGGCTCATATATCTACCGTATAGCTGTTCTTTAAAAGTGCTGTTTTGTGTTGACACAAAACATTCCGATTGTCCCAGTCTTTCTAGTCTTTTCACATTGTCTTTCAGGAGAGCTTCAAAGTGAAACCAAGCACTTTGCCCTACACATTTCCGTAGAAGGGGTTCCTCCAGTGCAGCCAGGATCACGAGCAGCAGCTAAAATCCATCACTCGTCATGTCTTTAATTCAATCTTCCAGTTGGAAACTACGTAGTGAGATTCTTTATTCAAAATAACATGAGAAAACACAAGCAGGCTTTATCTCTTGTTGTAGCAATGCCAGTTTTCCATAATCCAGCCTTCAGTTGACAGCAGTGGACCAGAACCTTTCTTCAAAGGACTGCATATATTTTTATAACCTAGATGCACAAGATGACGACAAAGGATTATCTACTATCATTAAAGATCTTGGGACATTCTTTATCCAGATGGAGAAAAACAGCCCTGTGGTTAGTTGGGGTGTGTGTGGTTAGTCGGGGTGTGTGTGGTTAGTCAGGGTATGTGTTTGAAGCTGACTTGAGCTGTCCTTTGTTGTCATAGGGTGTACACCCCAACTCTAGGATCAGAAATACTTATGACCGATATTTAAAGCTGATTGGATACATAACTCACACATTCTGTAGTCATAATTTCCGGTACAGTTGAGAGTTACACGTGAGCTTTAAAAATTTGCAGTACACTCACAAATGAGAAAACTCTCCAGAATCTCTCTCTTGTGAAAGCTGTAAATTTTTTTTTTTCAGAGAAAGGTTGCTGAGGGCAAGGCCCTCGGGGGGTGTTGTATTTTATTCTTTTATGACCTTTACATTATTTTGTAAGGAAAAACATTCTTATGTTTTTAATCCACATATCCTTTTCCTCCAGAATATGAATAAATAATCAGTTACAAGGAACACTGGCATAGCCACAAGATGCCAATATCAAAAGAAATTTAGCTTGGTCATAAAATTTTGGTTTAAGCTTTTCCCCTTGAGCATAAAATACACAATAAAAAATTTAAGAGAGACACAAAACTGGGCCTGTAATGAAGAGTTGATCCCCTATTTTGATGTTTGGCTGCTGAAAATCCTCAAGTCATCCCTCTGGCCTCATCTCTGGATAGGCTATGGAGGCCCAAGAGCACTGCCTTTGGTATTAGTGGGGGGACATCTGGCCACGCCAGGTGCACTAAGCCTTACCCCAGCACTGCCTTTTAACTTAGTGGATACTGTGAGCCAGCGTCCTTTACCCATTGTCTTCAGTTGTGTTTGGGGTGCTTTGGATCCTGTGCTATTCTGCCCCAAAAACCTCATTAATGAGTAGTTTCATGCTCTGGTTTGGGTTATGTGAACCAAAGTTTTGGTAGGAAGCTTTTATCTCCCTTCTGCAAGGTAGTTAGGGAATGATCCCAATAAACTGTTAAAAATGTATACGTGAATAGAAGGAAGAAATCACAAAACATTCAAACATTATTGATTTTCTCTGAAGAGTAAGAAATGAGTGTTTTTCTTCATTTTTTTGGCTAAAGACATTTTTAATAAGCAAAAACAATGCAGCATACATTCGAGTAAAAATTGCTCTACACTAAGTAAGGGGAAAGGAAAATGCTGACTCCATTTTGATTGGTTTTGTTAGATTTCTCTATTTGTGAATTACAAATACAAAAGAAAAACCCACAAAAATAAAGCCTTACATAATCGTTTTCAAGAAAGAAAATGAACCATAAGCACAAGAAGTTAAAGTTTTACTCTTTGAGAAAGTTTTAATCTAATCTTTGAAACTATTTGGATGAAAGTCAGTGTTGGAAAACATGCTTAAAAGAAAAAAAGCACAACAAAGCCTTATTCCTCAGGTTTCAAAGGCTGAATTGAACTCATCCAGACCTAGAACCACTTAAGAATGTTCATTAAAAGCGTATTAACAGCAGCATTGTATGTGCGGCAACTCCTGGTTTTGCAGATTTTACTTGAGGCCCACAGGCTGCGCTGCACACATTTCCTTTTAGGGAGGTTTGGGTGGGAAAAGACTATCAGTGCCCTTTTCCATGTGGAAAGGGCTTTAATTCTTCCAGCCTAGAACTGAAGGAGCTGATGTACTGGGCAGCACAACTAGAGTACTGTGAAGCTATTATTTGTTACCTGGTCGCCTATCTTGACACCCTGCTCTTTGACTGGCCCTCCCCCCCTCCTGAGCACCCAGATTCAGCCTGATTTAAAGGACTGAGCCAACAGATGGTGACATCACTTGGGCAGTGGTCCTCCAACCTGAGCCTGCTTCAGAATAACAGGGAGAGCTTATCCATACAGACCACTGTCCACCCCAGGATCCTGACACAGTCCCAGACAGTGTCTGCTGATTGTTTTCAGCGGGGTTCCAGGTGATGCTGATCTGCCTCCCAGGAAAACACCTGGAACCAATTAGTAACAGCAAAGCCCTACCTCCGGGGTTTTTGAAGGCTTGGATCGCAGAGGCCTAACGTGTTCATCTAATTTACTGGTGTGGGAGCTGCCAGGGGGTTTGCAAAGGCTCTCGCTCTCGCTGCCTCTTGCAGAGACCGCAGTCTGCACCCCCAGCTGTTTCTGCAGTCCCTCATCAGGGACTTCCTTCAGAGTTGCCTGGCTTCCTCCTGGGGCTCCTATTGGCCAATTACTATCCCTTAAATGAGGTTTCACTAGGCCAATTACTCACTTAGGGACCAGGAAATGTCTTCTTATTTCAGTCCTGGAAAACTTCTATTTAAAAAATACCCCAAGGGAGATGTTATGAGGATGGGGAAGTGAAGGAAGAAACTCAGCCTCCTTAGACTGGTCGCAGGAGACCAGGCCCCCTCCCTAGAGGCGAGCCAGGCTGCGCTGTGGGTACTTGGCCGCCCGCTAGTGGGGCAGCAATCCGGAGGAGGTTGTTGAACCACCTCTGCTGGGAAATGAAACTTTTCCTTAACTGTCCTTTGGGAAAAGAGGATTAATTATTTGATGTTCTTAGTAGAGAGAAGACACCTGCTCAGTCTATGAGATACATTAACTCTTCTAGGTCCCTGAGTGGCTTTCCCTAAATAGTGGAAGCTGTCAGGAAATTAAAGAGACTCTCGAGTGTAGTGGGAGAGGGTTTACTTTGGAAGGTAAAGTGGGTATGTTGGGAAGAACAGTTAGCAAAGCATTTTACCACATGCTAGATAAATAGAGCTTTAAAAAGTCAGTGAACAAATAGGGCTGAGAGAAAAATGTGGGAAGGTCTGACGGAGGATTGCAGATGTGAAGGATTCTCTACTTGGTTGCTTCCCTATGAACACCCAAGGTCTCTGCTTCCTCCTCACCTTTCTCATCTCCTTTCCAGCAGACCTAGAGAGCGAATTTGTTTGCTGTGCTGTACAGGCGAACTCTGAGCCCTGAGGAATTCTCCGTAAGTGTTCTGCCATCGTGGCGATGGCAGCGAAGGCTGCTGGGGGATTGATTCCTCAGCAATTCCAA
This sequence comes from Petromus typicus, assembly GCA_004026965.1. Lineage (NCBI taxonomy): Eukaryota > Metazoa > Chordata > Mammalia > Rodentia > Petromuridae > Petromus > Petromus typicus. The sequence goes on from PVIR01004094.1 coordinate 50,207, forward strand.
ACCCCAAGAGCTGGGCTCACCCTGATGTTGCTTTGCCAGCAAGTATCGCCACCCCTCAGGCAAGGGGATTTTAACAGAACTCTAGGCAATGCAGACCTGCCTCACATTGGGCAAATCCCTTACAACCTACTAACGCCAGTTGCTGGGTCTTGCCAGAGTGGAAGACATATAAACTATAGGCTGGGTGAGAGCAGTGCATGTTAAGTCCTGTCGCACTGCAGTTGTCAGATTGCCATCTTGCACACTGAGTGGAGACAGGGTGAGAAATAAACCAAGTTCTAACACGCTGTGTCTCTTCTCTGCGGTCCTTCTCATGCTCCCTCCTGGCTTAGTTCCTGGATGTTCTGGCCAAGACTTTGCAGTTTTGACAGTCCAGAGATTCAAAGCAAGTCCTGTAAGTATTGCTGGGATGCCTGGACACAGGGAGGCAGTAAGAGGAGGACCCACCAGGCAGCAGCAAGCTGGACTGGCAGTAGAGGTGAAGGTGGCGAGAATGAAGTACAGTACAAACTTGCAAGAACTCTTGCCTGGAGCTACGTGCACCAGCTGGAGGCTGCACAGCTCATCTGGCCCTGGGATCCAGAGACCCATCCAGATCGAGGGTCTAGCAAGCCCAAAAACAGGTAAAAAGTGCTGCACAAATACTCCAGGAGGCTGAGGCTGGAAGATTGTAAGTTCAAGCTCAGTGTGCACAGCCTAGCAATTTAATGAGATCATCTCAAAAAAATTATTTTGAAGAAAAAGAGTAGAGATAGAGCTGTGTGAAGGGCATAGATTCAGTCCCCAGTATAGCGCACGTGCGCATACACACACACACACACACACACACACACACACACACACACACACACACACACGCCTGTGTTACTGGCCAGAGCTTGGTCAGGCCCATAGCTGAGGCCTAGCTGTCTGGGTTATTACATTCATTTAATCCATGAAAGTGGATAGTTTATAATTGGCCAAATTGAGAAGGGCAGCAAGCCCACTTCCCAGGAAATACACAGAAGCACTTCAAGATATAGAAGGATTAGAATGAGAGTTAGGTAATATCCGTGCGCATATCTAGCTGGGCTTTCTTTCAGAGGTTGATAGTGCTGAATCCTCCTTTTTCTCAGGCCTGGGGCTAGCAGTTTACATACTCAGAAGAACGGAGCTTGGAGATAGTTTATCTTTTTTAAAAAAATTCTGATTTATAAGGTCCATTTTAAAAGCTCAGGTCCCCCAGAGAGGCATACAAAAGCTTGCAAAATCTTTTCCCTTTCTCCTAGAATTATTTCTTCTCACTTGAGGTTATCAGCCAGGACAAGGCTTGCCTTGCTTCTATTCTACTTGTACTTACTGGTGCTGTAAAAGGAAGCCCAGGTAGTTTCTTCCCACTCCAGATACTCCTTGGACCAGGAGCATTTGCTGTCTGGGAATCTGTTTGCAATGTGGACTCCCACCCCTACCAAGGTCTGCTGAATCAGCACCTACAATTTCTCAAGCCCTCTTGACTCCTAGGGACAGGAAAGATGACACACATGGCCTTGAACACTGGATCTCCAAGCTGTCTGTGCTGGGGAAATTGAAAAATGTTGGATGAAACTGGTCATGGAAGCTAAGGTTGAGGGATCGCCATAAGTTTCAGGTCAACCTGTGCAGAGTTCAAGGGAACTTAGCAGCAAAAAAAATAGCAGCAGCAGCAACAGATGCTTTATGTTACACCTGGGAACCCATCTACAGAAATTATGATTCAATTTGTAGGAGTGGTAGCCTGGGAGCTTACAGGAATTTATACCAATACCAAGCAATTCTACGACACTGCAAAGTTTAAGAACCATGGTCTAATGTAACTTCAGATTTTCCCCTGGAGCTAGACCAATTCTTTCAAATTAATGGTATTACTTCTTCGTTCTTTGAGGAACTTCTATACTGATTTCTATAGTGCTCTGTTCGCTGTTGTCTATGTGAGGTTTTCCCGTCCGGAGAGGGTGAGGCGCAGAGTCACGCATAGACCCTGGGGAATGTTTCTGAAACTTCCGATTTATTCAGGCTTAGGCCTCACATATATAGCCAAAGGTCACAGGGCGGGGTGAAGGCTAGGAGGAAAGGAGGGTCTATAGGATTGACCTAGGGTTTTGCCCAATAAGAGAACTTTGTGAGTGGGTGGTCTATATGGCATTAGCTATGGGGGATGGTAAGGCGATGGGTGAGAGACAAAGAGGGGTGGGGCTACCAAGATGGCCGCTGACAAGGTTCAACGTGTGGGAGCGAGTGTGCTTGAGCCACTAAGGGTCTCCAAATCTGCAAGGAGACGGAGTCTCAACTTTTAGGTTCAGCAGACAGGCACACGATTCACCTGCCCTAGCCAGACTTGAAGCTCTCCCTTAGTGCTCCTTCCACTTGACATCCCACCAGCAGTGTAGAAGGGCTCCTGCCACCACCCCAACCTTGCTAAGACTCTTTTTTTAGTACTCTTGATGTAGGCCGTTCTGATTTCTCACTGTAGTTTTGATTTGCTTTTCCACGATGCCTAAAGATGTTGATTATTTCTTCATACATTTGTTAGTCATTTGTATTTTTGTTTTTGTTTTTGTTTTTTGTTTTTGAGACAGGGTCTTGCTTTGTAGTTCAGGCTGATCCTGAACTCACTATGTAGCCCAGAAGAGCCTCAAACTTGCAGCAATCCTCCTGCCTCTGCCTCCTGAGTGCTGGGATTATAGGCATTTGCCACTACACCTAGCCATTTGTACTTTTTTTGAGAAGTATCTGTTAAATTCAGTTAATGACTGTACATGTGTGCTGAGTTTCTGAGTTCTTCATAAATTCTAAACACTAATTCTCTGTCAGAGGAGTAACTGGCAGATTTTCTCCTGCTCTGTAGGCTGTGTCTTCATTCTGCTCACTGTTTACCCTGCTGTGCACAAGCTTTTGAATCTGAAGTAGTTTGACGCAGTGATTCTTGCTATTATGTCCTGTGCTACTGAAGGCATGTTCAGAAAGATATAAAGGCTCCTGCAGCATTATGGAGCTGGTCAGAGATGGGGGTCAGGGAGAGAGTGGACAGAGGGACACATATGACAAAGTCTGGGTAATGAGACAGAAAAACCATCTTCAGTCTCTCCCTTCCTCACCCAGATAGAGGTCTTGGCAGAGGAGGGGGGCACCAAGGCCTCTCCATGAGCCCTCCAAATGTGGGTACTTGGACTAGAAAAATGGAACTAATGACATTTCCTTCCAAGACTTCAGTGGACTGGCTGCGCAGTAAGTCTGCTGTGGGAAGGGAAGCTTGCTCCATTGAGAGCTAGCACAGTGCCTGTGGTGGGCCAGACAAAAATTACACATATCTTTGCCACAGAGCCAGACTCCTCAAAAAGGAGATGCAGAGAATACAGAATAGCCAGGATAACCTACAGCCCCACCAAAGCCAGCAGACTGAAACTTTCCAGACAATGGCCCTGTCCATGTGTCTGTATTTAGTGCACTGTCCACGTGTCTGTACTTAGTGCACTGTCCATGTGTCTGTACTTAGTGTGCTGTCCATGTGTCTGTACTTAGTTATCTCCTCTGTTCTTTCTCACATTGGCAATTTTGGTCTTTTTTCCTAATCAGTCTGTATAGCATCTTGCCGAAGAACTAAGCATAGTACAACTAAGATCTTGCCTTTTGTTTTTCTACTAATTTTTGCTCAGATCTTTATTTTTTCCTTTGTCATATTTACTTGGTTTAATGTGCTCTTAGTGTTTCCTATTTTTTAAATGAGGTAACAGCACTTAACATGAAATCTACTATCCTCACAAAACTTCAGTTCTACTATTCAGTATTTCTGATAGACACAGTGTGGATCTCAGAATCTAGATATCTTGCATAATTAACAATTTATACCTATTGTACTTCTATACTGATATTCTTCTTTTCAGTCTCTTCGCTACCTCTGAAAACTACTACTCTGATTGGGCTATTTTAGATACCTCATGTAAATGAAATCATGCTGTCTTTGTTTCTTGTTTTTGGCTTATTTCATTTAGCATAATATCCTCAAGGTTTATCCATGCTGCCACATATTGCAGGAGTTACTTATTTTTCAAGGCTGAATAATATTCTATTATAGGTTTCTATCATCCTTACTTTATCCATTCTTTCATCAATGGACATTTAGGTTTATTCTGTATCTTCACTCTTACAAATATATTTTTAGTCTTATAAATTATCATGAGCTCTGTTCTATGATGGCGTTAAGTTACTTGGAAGCCATTTAATCTTGCCAAGTTTTGCAAAGACAGACCAGAGCAGTAGTTAGTCTAGGATCACTGGTCTCCATCAATGAGACATACCTCCTGGGAATTCTACTTAGCAGCATATGAATTCTGAGGTTTTTCCTTCTGGCTAGTGAGAACAGCCGCCATTTGTGGCCCTGTGTGCGCTCAGGGCATCGCTGTCTCTAATCCTTGGCCCTGGGCAGCTCCCGACTGACTGAATACCTGTGGGCTCTTTTGCACAGTCTTTGTTTCCCTCTCTGTGCATTTCTCTCCTCTCTACTTCCTTTCAAACCTCTACCTCAGCTCAGGGAGCTCCCCAGGCTCCTGCTGAATTCTTTCCTCTTGCTCTGGATATGGTGGGTTACTACAGGTCGTAAACTGGAGCAGTTGCCAGGCTTGCCGTTCTTCGTGCGTGATTTCCTGCATCTTGAGAACTGCTGTGTCATAGTCTGGATTTCTACTTATTCCAGGTAAAGGGGAATCGGACTCTGGTGACTCCTTGATCTTAGCCTGTGTGGGTTACTGTCACAAAATAACATAGACTGGGTGGCTTGTGCTTGGTTCACAGTTGTGGAGGCTGGGAGCTAGGTGCCAACAAGGTGGCATTCATTCTGAGGCCGGCTGGCTGGCTGGCTTTCCCCTGGTGGGCTCACCTGCCTCTTCTTTGCAAACACTTAAGAGGCAGGACATTCGTTCTCTTCTGATAAGAGCTCTTAAGATCATCATGGGAATGCAACTTTTATGAGTTTTTCTAACTCTAGTGACTCCACAAAGTCCCTCTTAATATGGGGTGTCCAACATAGGACTTTCAGGGGAACATGTTCATTCTGTAGTTCAGAGTGCATCTTGAACAGAAGCAGAAATCGCTCCACACTTTGTGTGGGCTATATGTTTTTTGTGTTTTGTTTTGTTGCCATGTTTGTAAGTTGCCCATGCTGGTCTTGAACTTGTGATTCTCCTGCCTCAGTCTCTCAGAGTGCTGGGATTACATGTGTGTCATTATCCCCAGCTCCAAATTATGTCTTGAGGAAGACTAAATATTCAATATGTGACTAGTATATGCAGTCTTGAGGAATTCTGAGTTAGGATTCATCAGTATGTTTGACTGGAGTAGCCCTCAAAATCTCTAATAGACTAGTGTGCATTGTAAATTTCCATGAGGAAACTACAATAAAGAACACTTTCCAACTTTATCAACCATAAAACTCTAGAATGACAGGGCATTTTTGATGGAGTTTACCGTTCTGAGCCTATTTCATCACTCTACACACACAGCTTAGAGGAAGGGTTTCTATTTGCTCATGTTTCTGAGGTTTCATTCCATGTTTATCTAGCTTCAAGGCAAGAACATCACAGAGGGTGTGGTGGAACAAAGCTCTTTGTTTTGTGGTGACCAGGAAACAGCACCAGGACAGTGCCAGAGAGGAAGGGCCAGAACCAGACAGAGCATTGAAAGTCACATCTCCATGACCCCTCAAGCGCACCCGGAAGTGTGCTTTATTAATCCTCTAGGCAGATCCCAAGCCAATCAAGTCTGTGTGTTTAACTATCAAAACAATATAACTATTAGTTACATATCCCTTGAGGTTATGAATATTTTCCTTCTTTTGGGCAGTGGCTGATGTTAAATGTTTTACATGCATTATCTAATTTAATCTTCAGCATAGATAACTATTCAGTATTTTATAAATGCAATGAATGCTTATAAAAGTTAGGGCACAGAGCTAGCAATGGTGATGATAGGATTCAAGTCCATTTCTGGTGAAGGGTAAACAATAAGTGTGGAGGATATTGTGAAAGTATTTGCTGCAAACAGTAGTGACTGTTTTGTTGGCCTCTGGTCCAGAAGTTGCTCGTATGCGTGTTTCTCTACAAAGCACAGGTATGGGACTTGTCCTCTTCCTCTTCAGCTATCTGCCGTCACACAGAAGAGGTGTCTGTGGGTCCACAGAAGAGACGTGAAGGCCATGCTGGAGATGTCCTCACACAGTGACAGAGATTTACACTGGTAAGAGGGGTCTGGAGTGTCAAGAAGCAGCTCACTCCCATTGTCCAGCCTGGCCACTGACCATGTCCTAAGGCTAAAGTGCTGGGTTAATTTTCTTTCCTGGAGAGTTTCCTTGTCCCTTATACGAGTGTCATAATCCCATCTCTCCTACAACATTTGTGTATTTGAACATCAGAGCTCTGATGTTATCCAGAGCTCTGACAAGCTGGGGACCATGAAGGATGAGCCCTGTCAGCTGTCCTCAAACTCAGATTTCCTTTATATGCATGGACTCAGTTCTTCCCATTGTTCAGGTTCTCACATGTGAAATATTCACTCATTCATCTGTTCTTCTATGCTAGTTGAAGATACCATCAACACACAAAAAATAGCATGCCCCCGGCCTTCACTTCTTCCTGACTGGCATGGGTGAGTCCACCACTCCAGTCTTTGTGTTTTTTTTTTTTTTTTTTAGGTTTTTTGAGACAGGGTCTCACTTTGTGGTTCAGGCTGGCCCTGAGCTCAGCCTCAAACTCACATCACAGCAATCCTCCTGCCTCTGCCTCCCAAGTGCTGGGATTACAGGCGTGAGCCACCACGCTGGGTGTGAGCCTCCACGCCCAGTATGGTATGTGGTTACCGAGGAATCGAACCTGGGTCCTTGCGCTTGCAAGACAGGCGCCGGAACCACTGAGCTAACTCCCTACCCCACCACCACTCCAGTCTTTGGTAGAAATCTGTGTTATGGGTGTCAGTTCAGTGCATCAGAGATAATGTATGTTTTCTATTCCAAGAAAACCACATGATTCCATTTATAAAAGGGATTTTGTCTGAGTAATTAAAATAATTTCTTCCCATGCTGTAAGCGAGTAGAAACAATGAGAAGGGATACACCAAAGAACCACATTCACTGGATAGAAAAAAAGCTGAGTTACCAAAGTAGCACATAGCTTGAGCAGGCGGCCATAGTTCCCGCTGTCTGAGGCGGCCCTGACTATAATTAGACCACACCCGGCTTCCTGAGGAGCAGCTGCCCCACCAGAGAGAGACAGTCCGCACCCAGCGGCCGAGCTGACGCTCCCTCACTCAGTGCTGCTGGGATTGGCCCATCTGCACATTCCTGTTCACGCCATTCTTCTAACCCCAAGTTCACTAGGTATCAATTACCCCAACTTTCTTCCTCTAAACTAATTCCTTTCCCCTGACCCACACCCTTGCATTTCCACCCTAGTAGACCATCCTCCTCTGCCTCTTGAATGCTCAGTGGTATCAGCTTTCAGGGTCTTCTCTGGAGGCTGACCCTGTGCTTCGTACCAGGGACACAGCCAGTCCCTTTAAATGGATGCTTTGTCTCTGTTATCCCAAGAGCTTCAGCATCGGCCTTTCCCCTCAATGCTATTTTTAGAGCGTTCCTTGTTCCCCTTCCCTCCAGCAAGCCCTTCTGGTCTGCGGAGGCTGCTCACACCATCTGGTTGTGCCACTCCACCCCTCCGCACTGCTGTCACCTACCAGCACTTTCCAGGTCTCCCCCCACAGCCTCAGGAGGGCTAGCTGTGACTGCACTCTCTCACCCTACTGCTCTGACCCTCCCGGGTGACTTCAGCATGCATGTTGATGATTCATCTCACACCATGGACTCTGGGTATTATGGCTTTCTTGTCCGTAGCGAGGTTCCCTTCTACATTACTTCAGCTGTTCATCATGTCATCTGGCTTGGCATCAGCAAAGAGGACACCCCTCCCCCCATTTTGAATGAAAAATGTCTACAAACACTAACCTGCCAGGTTGCCATCTTCAGCAATACCATTCTTTCAAAAGGAACTTGCTTTTTTTGTGACCTCTGACCCTATGTCTCTATTTTTATATCCATCACTAACCCCTTCCACCTTTTAGATATCCCACAACCTATTATTTTACAAGTAGCTTCGTCCTTGAAACCTTCAGCTTGTCTCATTAGATGAGATAGAGTCCAATCAACAGCACCCTTTATACTGCCTGAGTTCTGCAGTGCTTGAGGTAGAAAATCAAAACCTAGACTGAGGACAGCGGAGGACGGAGACCTGCTGTCATGTGACTTAGTTTACAGTAGAATAACTTTTCAAACCCGAGTCTCAGACTTACGCTGTGAATCACGGTTACCAATGCCCGTCCTCCCCTTCGAGTCTTTACTCGGGGATCCAGACTTTGTGAAGCTCAGAGAACAGTGGAGCAGCGCAGCACATATGATCACTGTGGGCAGCTGGATTCCAAGAAAAAAAGGAGGCACACGCAGGCTCCACACACTCTGCCGTATCCCAGCCCGTCTGTAATCCGGTTCATTCCTGTCTGAGGGTGGAGGAGCGGGAGCCAGCTGGAGGCCAGGAGCATCAGGCCAGTGAGAGAAGGGACAGCAGACTTGGTGACAGCCCGCCCCTTCCCCCACTGCACTCTCCCTACTTTCTGCGGTCTTGCTGTCTCAGCACAGAGGAGCAGAAGGTATTCTTCAGAGTACTTTCATACATCTTATGAGAACGGCTCATTGGAAGTACTACAGAGAAATTCAACAGCCAGAATCCCTTATTTTATAAGAGAAGGAATAAAGCAATGTGAACTAATTATTGCCATAACAAGTTTCCACTCACTCTGGTGCTTGAAATGACAGTTTTATTATTCTATAGCTCTGGAGCTCAGTCGGCTTCCAGGCCAGGTGTCCATGGGAGCCTCTGGAGGCTGGGGAGAATCCACGCCTTGGCCTTTTCCGGCCCTGGGAGGCTGCCTGGTTCCTCAGCTCACAGCCCTGTCCCCCGCCCACCGCTGTCACAACCAGCAGCACAGCACCATCCAGCTCACCTCCTTGCGTGCTCTCCCCTCCCCTTCTCACTCACAGGACACTCACTACACTGGGCCTCTCTTGTGCTCGCTTCGGCAGCACATAATACTACACTGGGCCTATCTGACCATCGGGAAATAGCCCTTCTCAGAACCTGTAATAACATGGGTGAGTCCCTGAGCCACTGAGGAAACACATCCGCAGGGCTCAGGAATTAAGACAGAGACATCTTGGGCTGGGGAGTTAGCTCAGTGGTTCCGGCGCCTGTCTTGCAAGCTCAAGGACCCGGGTTCTGTCCCCAGTAACCACATACCATACTGGGCGTGGAGACACCCCAGCAGCAACCAGTACCACATACCACAGTGCCGGGCGTGGTGGCTCACGCCTGTAATCCCAGCACTGGGGAGGCAGAGGCAGGAGGATTGCTGTGATGTGAGTTTGAGGCTGAGCTCAGGGCCAGCCTAAACCACAAAGCGAGATCCTGTCTCAAAAAAAAAAAAATCTATCTTCAGGAAGACCATCATTTTTTTTTTTTTTCCTACCACAGGAAAGAAAACATCATTACTTCTAGGAAAAGGTGCTAGAATTCTGCTTACTGAAGGAACAGTGTTTCTTACTACATTTATTACTGAAAGAGCAATCATGCACACACACATATGCACAGAGTAACCTACCTAATGAATGCACAAACGTGTGTACTACATATCTGAGGACAAAGAATAGTTGAAGTAATAAAAGTTTTTAAATTGACATAACAAAAGCATTGATAATGCCCGTGGTCAATGTTTAAAAGAGTGACTTTTGGAAGTCACCAGGATGTCACTGCAGCATGCAAGCTCTCGGGGTCATCTTGCTAATGTGACTATCTGGCCTCACCCTTTCTTTGAAACTATCAACATCACTCCCTCTACTATTTCATACCCAAACTGGCAACAATAGTACATGTTTTAAACTGTTTGACATTTTTATCCAAGAAAGAAGCACATTTTATTTAAAGGTAGGTGAGTGGCGACACTTCTGTATTGTGTAGATTCTAGTCAATAAGAAAACAGAAATAAAGTCACAGAGATTTGAAAGAAAAATGTGAAACTGTCTTTATTTATAGGTGATATATATGTAGAAAATGATAGTAATAGTAAGTTTAGCAAGGTCTCAGGGTACAAGGTCAATGTAAAAACTTCATTTGCATTTCTGTATTTTAACAACAAACCACTGGAAACTGAAATACCACTTACAATAGCTTCAAAATGTGGAATTACTGTGGATAACTTAAATAAAATATATGCAAGAACTGTACACTGGAAACTATAAAATACTGCTGGGGAAAATTAAAGAAAATCTAAATAAATGGAAAGATATGCCATACTCATGGATTGGAAGACTCAGTATTTTTATGATAGCTATTGTTCCCAAACTGATTTATAATTCTAATCCTCTTTCTCTCAATTAAAAATCTCAACAGGTTTTTATCTTTTTCTTTTGGTGCAAACTGATAAGCTAATTTCACAAGTTATTCAGAAATGCAAAGAAGCTAGAATAGCCCCAGTAACTTATCAAAAGCTAAAAAAAAAAAAAAAATCAAGACAGTATAATAATACAGGAGGGACAAAGATAAAACTCTAGAACAAAATATAAAGGTGCTAATTTAAAAGCGAAAGGATACTTATTTCAAGAAAGGATATACAAAGACAAAAACAGGAAGCTTAGCTCTTAACTTGTACCATCAATAAAAACTAACTTTAAAACTGGGTGATAGACTTAACTGTATAAGATTAATGCATAAGGTTTTTTTAATATAAGGGGAAAAAAATCTCTGTAACCTTGAATTAGGCAAGAATTTCATAAGTGAACCAGGGATTTAACTCAGTGGTTCTAGTGTTTGCCTGGCAAAGGCAAGGTCCTGAGTTCGATCCCTGGTACCACGTATGAGCTAGGCATGGTGACTCATGCCTATAATCCCAGAACTCAAGAGGCAGAGGCAGGAGGATTTCTGGGAGTTTGAGCCTAACCTGGGCTTCATAGTGAGTTCAGAGCCAGCCTGAACTACAAAGTGAGACCTGTCCCAAAAAACTTAAAAAAAAAAAAAGAATTTAATAGATAGCACATAAAAACTATAACATAAAAATGAATAAACTGGAATTCAACAAAATTAACACTTCTGTTCCTTAAAAGATAGTTAATAAGATTAAGATTAACCATCTATAGGTTAGAAAATAATTTTGAAAACCATGTAGTATATCCAGAATAAAGGGCTCTTACCACTTGCTAAGATAACTGATTTAAATGGGCAGAAGATTTGAATGGACACTTTACAAAGGAATAGTGTATATAAAAAATACAAGCACAAAAGGTGCTCAACATTTTTAGTAATTAGGAAAATACAAATTACAAACACCTAGTAGAATTACTAACAAGATAACATCATGTGTTGGCAAGAATTTGGAGTAAATGGGAGGCGTATATTTCTGTTAGGACTGTAAAATGTTAGAAACACTTTGGAAAAGAAGGGAGAGACTTCTTAAAAAGTTATACACATGGCTACACAGGACCTAGGAATTGTACTGTTAGGTATTTTCCCCAGAGAAATGAAGACATGTGTCCATGTTAAGGCTTGTATTCAGCAGTAAAAAGGAACGAATTAGTGATCACACAACAGAATGGATGAACCTCAAAACATTATGCTGAGTAAGAGGACATATGTTGAAACTCTAGAAGTGAGAAATCTAATCTTTAGGGCTAGAAGCAGATCAGTGGTTGTCTGGAGTGAGTGTGCATACGGGGGGTGGAATGGCACAGGCTGTAAAGGGGGTGACAGAAATGGTCTGCTCTTGATGTGGCAGTGGTGATATGTACTTTGCCAAACCCTATATAACTGTATACTTAAAATGAATTTTATTTTACAAAAAGTTTATATAATTTTATTGTATATAAATTATATCATACTAGAGAAGACAAAAGATTTTGCAAAGCATTTGTTTTTTCTCACAAAATATTCTTTCTCTTTTGAACCTCTATCTGCAACTTCTCAAATTAACTTGGTAAGCAATAGCTGTGATACTGTCTGACAAGTACATCATTACTCTGAACAAGCATGCCCCTTCATCAGTAAAAGTGAGTGAATTCCACTACGTGACTTCACTAGTTCGATAAGGAAATAATTATCAAGTCTTGTGTGGGGCAGGCAGTATGCTTGGTCTTGGAGACAGAAAGCTGAGAAAAGAAACTCCTTTTGCCCTCAAGAGTCTTCCCTGATAATGAACACCTGAGGTGGCTTTGGAGTTACAGATTAAAGAGTGAAGAAGAGAAAGCATGCTAAGCAGAGGGAGAATTACAGGAAAAAGCCCAAAGGCAAAAGATATCCTGTTTTCAGTACTTTAGGTAATTTAGGAGGTCCAGAGGTTAAAAAAACTCTAGTTTGCATAGTGTGTAGATGGGGCACCGCATCTTATGGTTCAGGGTGGATCACCTGCATAAAGAATAACCGCTATCTCCTAGGACCCTGTCTGTTGCAAAGAAAATCCTTGGGGTTGTGTAACAAAATGGCCCAGGAGAAGCCAGACGATGAGTGATCTGAGGGTCAACAGGACAAAGAAGAGCTTTTCACGCCTTCCATTCCCAGGCAGCAGACGCTCAGGTGCTACCTCTTGTTCAGACTCTGCTTCCCTGAGATGAAACTCAGGGTGGGAGCTCACCCCACCCAAACCGCCCAGGAAGCGAAGGCAAGCCTAGTGACCTCTGCTTCAGCTGAGATGCCGGGGAGCTCATGCTGACTGTGAGGGGTGCTACGCACTGAAGAAGAAACAGAAATTTCACTGAGCTACACACTGTACTCCCGAAACATTCTGATCAAGAGATCATTAAATGAACTGCCAAATATAAGAGTGTAACATGTTACCTTCCTGAGTGAACTGGAACCTGGAAGGGTCAGACACGCTACCTGGCAGGCTGTTTCACCAATGCCCGCCGGTAAAGTAGCCACACACTGCTGGTCACTCAGGGCCCTGCGACAGAGCTGCCGGAGCAGATGTGAGGGGTGTTAGCAGTTGAGGGAGATGGCAAGAGGAGGAGCCAAATGAGGCAACATGAGGTGGGGACATGGAGACACAGTGGGTCAGGCAGCCTGACTCATTTTGGGGTGAAGATCAGAATTAGTGCCTGCTGTCATTGGTACCAGATAAAAGGATCTGCTATGTCATGGTGCTTTTTTTTTTTTTTTTCTTTTTTGAGACAAGGTCTCATTCTGTAATTCAGGGTGGCCTCAAACTCACAGCAATCCTCCTGCCTCAGCCTCCTGACCACTGTGATTACAGACATGCATACCATGCCTGGCCTCCTCTGTTAAGTTTTAAAATAGACACAGTCTCAACTTATCAAGAAAAATAAAACCAATGCTAATGAAATTAGATAATGTTCCTATACTATCTTCTATCATTTAACTTTAAATGTCATAAAATTAATTGCCAACAATATCTTATATTTGCTAGGTGCTTTGGAATTTAAAATATCACTTTCAGGTGCTGTGCCTAACTCAGAAGTGCAAAGTCCTGAGTTCAATCATTCGTACAGAAAAAAAAAAAATCATATATATATATAATATTTTCATCTAGTCCTAAACAATACTATTAACTAAACAGAGCAGGTACAATAATTTCTTATTGTCTGTCTCCCTCATTCTACTCTCAAATTAAAGATAATAGAGATTTAATTAATTAGGGATTTACATCCAGGACCAGACTTCTCCAATCTGGTAATAACAGACTACTATTCTGCCTCTTTTAAAAAGGTTTATAAATATTATTCAAGAGAAAGAAGCAAGAGGGAGGCATCTCTGTACACATTTGGCAATAGTCACTTAAGACATGCACTCTTCCTAAAGTTCTTGTCTCTTACAATAGACACCGTGTGAGGATGTGCCCTCCCCATGAACATGCATGGGGCAAAACCTGATTAAAAGTGTATAACCTTCAAAACAATAAAATGGAGTTTAGCAAGATTCAATCACACAATAAATTATCATTTAATTCTCAATAAGTCACCAGTTACCAGATGAACAAGTATTTAATATAGATTTGCAAATTTATAAACTATTCCAAATTTTGCCACATTTGAGGTCTTGTGCTAAATTTCATACCTTTCCTAACATATACTGTCGAAAATAAAGATCCATAGAACACATTAGGATAAAATACTAAAATTTCAGTCAGTAAGGGTATTAATCTATTGGTTTAAAAATCTTCTTGGGCCCAGGATTCAGCTCAGTGATTCCGGCGCCTGACTTGTAAGTGCAAGGGCCTGGGTTCGATCCCCAGTAACCACATACAGCAATGCGGGGCCTGGAGACTCACGCCCACCAGCAATCAGAGCCACATACCACAGTGCCAGGCATGGTGGCTCAAGCCTGTAAACTCAGCACTCAGGAGGTAGAGGCAGGAGGACTGCTGTGAGTTCAAGGCCGAGCTCAGGGCCGGCCTGAACTACAAAAGGGAGACCCTGTTTTTAAAAAAAGTAAGACCCTTCAATTATAATAAAGACTAAAGAAGACCAGATGCTTGGCATAACTTTTTCTAGAATAACTACTACCTGCTGTGGCCTCTTAGCTTCCCTGCCCTGGCAGGAAATCTTAGTTGGACCACGCTTTGGAAGAGTAGATTCGGCTTTGATACTTCAGTGCTTTTGCTCCCTGGAGGTCCTCTACTGTTCTTCCAGAGAGGCGGAGCCTGGACAATCCCTCAGCAGCAGCAAGGCCTCCAGGCAAGAAACAGAGGACTGAGCGGCCAAAGCTCTCCCTCTCCCGCCTGCCCCCTAAAGAGTGAAGAGTGAAGCACGAGGAGATGGAGGTGATTGCATTTGTTGTTCCCCAGAGGGAACACTGAGGAGAGAAATAAAATGGAGAGGACTTTTGGAAACCCCCAGTGAGTGAAAAGTCGCTAAAAATACCAGTGCATGGAAATTCATACTTGGAGCATGTGTTTTTCAAGTCTTTTCACATTATGCTTCACCTCTTCTTCTAGGTGAAGAACAATTTATGACAAAAACAATACATTATCTAAGGGCAAATTTATAAACGGACATAAAAACTGTCCAAGAAGCTACACTGGCTCTTGAAGTTTATTACAGTATCTTTAGTTTTTATTGCATATATCGTACATGCCTTTTATAAGTTATGATATATATATATATAATTTATATATACACACCTACTCAGTTTAGCAGAAGTGTCTATTGCTTCTCTCTTGAAATCCAGCAGCATGCGGTGCAGTATTTGGTGTGCAGAGTTATTGTTTTGAAAAGTGAAAAACTACTTAGCTTTAACTGAGGAGGGAACATGATCTTTATTGGCTTATACGCAAAGTTTAATTTTGGTTTTATGCAGAGTTTGCATAGTTCATGATTGGTTTCTAATGAAGAACTAGCAGTGTGGTCAGAGACCGTGGAGAAGATCAGGTGACAGTTACAAACAGGAAGATCTGGAGAAGAGGCATAACTTTCAGAGTGGAGAGGTCAGCAAGGACGGCCTGGAACAAAACACAAGCACAAACAGCAGCATTGTCAGCAGCACAGTCGGGGGAAGGCGCCCCAGACACAGCGTCACAGCCGCAGCTTCGCCTCGGTGCTCTCTGCCTTCCGATCTGTCTCAGAGCTCAAAGGCTACAACTTCGCTTCTCATTCTTCGGGCTCTTAATATTATTTTGTGCACAAAAAGCCAAAAGTGCAGTAGAAGATACCCTGGACCCTAGGCTTAAGCCTCCTTCAAATATACAAGGTAGCATGAGTTTATAAGAGGTCTAACATTTCAACTTGCTTCTATAAATAAACGTACATTATGAATCCTAGACTTGTTATTCTAGTGTAAGGAGTAACTGACTGTGGGGAAATCACTTCGAGATGGAACTAATATTTATTCAGTTGCAAGACATATAAACATCCTTTTCCCTTTAAACAAGCCCTGCAGGTGCTATTTTTAGGACAAGATTTACATTTATATGAGAGCTAACAGAGTAACCTAGTAAGCACCACTGAACCACATTTTGGGTATAAATTACACCATTGAAAATAAATCAGCTTTAAATAATAAACTCTCAATTAAAAATAACCCAAACATGCCTGTGTGTCCGTCCTATAATCACACACCCACTCTAACTTTCTCAACTGGCTTTTTGTTCTGAGCGTATAATGCGTGACCATGAACAATTATAAAATGTAACTTAAGCCCTAATAGTTTTCTCTGTTTCAATTCCTGAGCATGTGGTTTCTGTAACCGTTGGGGCAGTCTCTAACAGTCTTTGCTCTAACAGTCTTGCTCAGGACTCCTTCCCCCCAGTAAGGTTGTTTCAGGTGATTGGGGAATGTAAGTGCAAGGACTTAGCTCAGAACTTAGAGCTTTTCCAGCAGCGGGCGCCTGTGCATCAGACGCTCCGCGAATGAGCGAGCGAGCCTGGCAGACTCGCAGGAACTATTTCCATCCCCTCCGAGTGAAACTTATCCTTACTTCAGCTGCAGCCAGTGATGTCACCTCCATCAGGTTCACTGCTCGGAAAGCAAACACGGCAGCTGCCAGGACTGGAAGAGAACGCACAGGATTTCAACTGCGGGCCACGGACGAGCGGGACAACCACACCCCGTGTCCACGAGCCTGCGGAGGGCTCAGCACCCGGCTGCTCGCCGCTGCGGCCCTGCGCTCGGGCCGCAGTGTCCACCCGCAACCCGGGGCCTGAGGGCTGCACAGCCCCAGTCCCCGGGCTGGGCTGCGCTGGGCGTGACTGCGCAGGCTTGTGATTCCAGCATTCTGCGAAACTGAGGCAGCAGGATGTCAAATTCAAGCCCAACCTGCGTAATTCAGGGACTTAGACCAGTCTTGAAATAAAACTTTTTTTTTTTTTTAAAGGCTGAGACTGTAGCTCAGAGTAAAGGTGTTGAGTTCAATCCCCAGTGTTGCTAAAACAACAGCAATCAAAAAGTCACTTTAACCAATCGCTTCCTGCAACTAAAATTATAGCAGTTAAAAATGACACAGAGCTATAATAACTGTCTATAAGTTAAGGAATTTACTTCGACAAGGCATAGTGGAAGCCAAAGTTTTCAATATATGTGATGTGCTCCATATGAACCAAGGGGGTTTGCTGATATAAACGCGGCAATGAGCCTTTTCCTACAAGGTTTTATAATATTTTACTACATTTATGTTTTCACATACTCAGTTCTGACTTTCTCAGTGTCACAAATGGATACATGGGTGGCTGGATTGGTGTGGGACTGATCTTACCTTTATATTAACGTTGGCTACAAGAAAAGATGTTGAAATTTGGAAAATATTAATCATGAGACAATTTGAGGTTACACTTCAAATTAGCATACACTAAGCAGAAAGCAAAGGGATTGTCTCCATTAAATATTTGCAAAAAAAAAAGTTATATTAATGTGCATCATTTACTAATATGTAGACTAACATAAAACTCTACGTGGGAAAATGAATTTCAGACAACAGAAGCCCCCGTTAGAAGCAGGGAGCCTCATGTGGAGATGGTGCTGCCAGAAGAGAAATCTTGACTTTTTATTTTATTTTTTCCATAGCCATTGGTGGTAGTATAAATAGTAAAACTCTATGGAAGACCAGTTCCTAGGAAGAATGTGGTTAACTGAAACAGGTTTTTAAAATTTTGTTTTGTTTTGTTTTTTGAGACAGTCTCACTTTTGCAGTTCAGGCTGGCCCTGAGCGTCCTCCTGCCTCTGCCTCCTGAGTGCTGGGAGTAGAGGCATGAACCACTGCGCCTGGCATTGTTGTATGCGGTGCTGATTGCTGGTGGGCATCCAGTATTGTTGTACATGGTTACCAGGGATCAAACTTGGGACCTTGTGACGACAGATATTGGAACCACTGTGCTAAATTCCTGGCCCAAAACGTGTTTTTTAATATACATTTTTTACTATGAGAATAATACCAACAGTTCATTCTGATAAGAGCTCTGGGAGTTAGGTACTGGTATTGGCTCCACTGTGCTAATGTGGAAAGTGAAGCACAGGGGACAGGGGCAGCCTCGGCCACACAGGCAGAAAACAGTGACATGGCTCTGAGCCTGAGTCTGTCTAACCTCGAGGTGACCCACTGAAGCTGGGGCACAAGGTCTGACTCAGCCCGGGGAAATCCGAGCACGTCCCTGCGGAGGACCTGCTCCACCATCCCTGAGTCTGTTGCCAGGGATGGCGCGCAGGGTGCTGTGCGGGTGTGACGGATGGCGGTGGTGCCAGGGCAGTGGGTCAGGGGCCAGACCTGGCCATTTCCCCAGACACGGTAAGGTGCGGCCAATGATGGGAAGCTCAGCACAGTTTCTAGGACATGGGAGACTTGGGACAGGCTGGGAGAAAACATGAGAACCAGTTAGAGAAGAAATCCTGGGGAATGAAAGAGAGCAGTAAAAACAAAACAAAACTAACACTTCACTAGGTAACAAGGAGTGCAGTTATCTGGAACAAACACTTCTGTTTAACTGAAAAGAAGAAAATCATTTTTCAAGTTGTAAAGTTCCATACTGATATAAAAGGAAACAATTTCTGTATGCCAGAAACTTTTTACAGCTTCCTAATGTGTAGAGTCATATTTTGAGCAGGGGAGACAACTTAGCATACGATCACTTCTTTCCTGTCTAACCTGGAGGTGACTCACTGAACTGTGTTGCTCAAAGTTTAAAGAAATGTCCGCCTTTTCTGCTATGGCAGGGAGGTGTTCTAGAGTGAGAAACTTTTCCAAAGATGGACTGCGGGGAGGTGGTGGCGATAGCAGCTCCATGACTGACCTCAGCATCGAGAATGCTTATGTGCTCATAGGACTCACTCATCCTGCTGTCACGTAGCAGAAGGCCCTCTCTGCCTGCCTCGGGTTTGGTTTGCCCAGCCCTTTACAGAGCAGGTTTGTTTGTCAAGGAGAAAAGACCTTCACTCCAGGATATTTTCCACTGAAATCAGGCTTCATCTGAAATGGAGGGACTCAGGGGTGGGGTTGGCTCAGGGCTCAAGTGTTTGCCTGACATGTGGGAGGCGCTGGGTTAGATCCTCAGCACCATCAGAGGAGGACAAAGAGAAGAGAGAAGCACAGGAAGAAAAATGAGAAACTCTAATACTTACTTTAATACTTACTTTACTTACTTACTTTAAATACTTTAATTCTAAGCAACTCTATCATGAACGTTATTTTAAATCACTTTTCAAAGGCTTTCATTAATCATTAAAGCTAGTAATGTTTATTAAAATATCTCTGAAATCTATATAGTAATTCACTTGATAAAAAAGTGGTCTAAAATACTAATATCTGAAATGTATGAATAAAACTAATTTTTGTACTTCCATATGAAATTACCTATTTTTGAGGCTTTTTACATGAAGTTCAGGGCAGGGACACCCATTTATCTAGTTCAATTCATAGATGATCTAGAATTCTGATTTTTGAAAAGCACTCAGGCAATGCAGGGGTATGCAGTAGTTTGGATGGGTGGCATTTTCTGCCTATTCATCAGCAACTTAACTAATACACGAGTTCACAGCAGGGTGCCTTATTTAGAGCGAATACAGTGTTCTGAGTACAGTTGTTTCTCTTTCCTTCACATTGCTGGTGGTGATAAGGCACAGAAGGAGAGAACTTAAACTGGAAGAGGACAACTATGCTTTTGCATTTAAGATGTCTTTCAAGTCATAAAATTTCTTGCCTCTTCAGGTGGTGGTTAAAGAGCTTATTCTACTTTTGGAAAGTCCCAATTATGAGAAAGCTGTCTTACACTCTTCCCCCTTCTATAACATTCCCTAGCATTTCTTTGGAATGACACAAAATACTATTATGATATTCTTCAAAATTTCTGGCATCCTCAGAAGAGAGTTGAAAGTCTTGTTACTTAAGAAAGAGTGGCAGCAGATATTGCTCAGCTGGAAAACAGACCTTGAAGAGAAGCGGGGAGAAAGTTACTCCTGATGCTCGCTCTCTCTCTGTCTCTCTTCCTCTCTCTCACTCTCAACATCACATCAGCTCAACCAATTCCATGTACACATATTTACATCTCAAAGGGGGGTATATCCTTACTTCTTAACTCATTGTTTGTATGGAATTTTAAAAAACTGATGGGAGAGAAGAATCTATGATTGTTGAAAACATCAGAGATATTTATTTTCATGATACTTTGTTTTATTCTAAATTTTCTTTCAAAATATCAACCCATTACAACACCTCTCTCTGGATTCAAGAAAATGTTGACATGATACTTAGAGAGAATTCTTATCCCACAATAGCTGATTTAAAGTTTGGAGTGGGCAGAGCCACTCTGCCAACTCTGCTAGTCTTCATCTATTGTTGTGGCAATACCCTGATTATTATTTGAATTTCCTGATAATTTTAATGATAAAAATAACTGAGTCTGTTGCATACAAGGTAAGTCAAATAATATAAACTAATAGGTTTATATTATAACATGTTCCTGGTATCTTACTGCACAACTGCCTCAGTATATATGAACTACTTAATTATTAAATAGAGATGACTCTCTGGTTTCCTGAGAAAAAGAAGAAATATTTTTTTGGTATGAGACAGTAGCTAACAGAGCAAATTCAGCCACCAGAGTGGAGGTCAAATACTGTTAGCAAGATGGGGAAGATTTTTAATTCAGTGTAAATTGAGACCTAAAAGAGCTGAGAGTTCAGCTACTCAGGCTATGAAGCTTAATCTCAGTTTGGATTTAGGTAGCAGTGGATACAGAGCACAGAACAGTCAGGGGAGCCCAGAGGACACAGGACATCTGAGCTGTGCCTCGGAGCCCAGTCTGCTAGGAGAGGACGAGCCCACCTGGAGTAAACCAGGGGAGGGTGTAAAGGGGAGATCAGGCTTTCTGGGCACCAAGAAAAAAAACCAACCAAACAAAAATACCTAGAAGTGGACTGGTCTGAGTTTAGACAGAAGTATCAGGAGGCAAAATCTCACTGCTTGAACTTCTAAGCCAGATAACTCTTTTACGGACTCATGCATTAGCAATGACAGCTATAGACTCAATCTCCAATTATAGTGAACATTGGAAAGAAAGGGGCTTTATTATACAAATATGTGTTTAATAGACGAGCACTTACTCTTACCAGCAAGAATTTCCAGAGAGTTGTATCCTAAGATTCTGTCCCACAAGAGCAAGAGTTGATCTGTAGCCAAGTAGCCAGAGAAAGCACGAACCATCCACTTAAATGATATACGTAGTCTGTAGGCCAGAAAAAGGAAATTTAATGTTGCCACTGCATTTCTTCCTTACAGAAAGACAATAAATATCATGTGATCCCAACTGGTTCTATTGTTAAGGTAACTCTTTTGAGTTTTATAAATCACCTGGACATATTAAAATTCAAGTCAATTCATAAAATCTGCGAAAGTGCAATGGTGAGACATTATCAGCGCTCAAATTGGTGTCATAACCTGGGAAGAGGAATTATTTTGGATGCTGGGCCCGTCTTCATGTTGAATTTGGCCTTCATATATAAACTCATTTCTACATTACAGTTTTCAGAATGTGATTAATGAGCTGATCTTCTAAAAGCCTTCAGGTAATTCCAGGTAAACCAGGATAATTTGAATTTTTATTCAAAATACTTGAAAGAGTGTTCAATGGTTTTATATTTTTAAAGTCAATAATTGTATTATTATATTTTAGTTATATGACTATGTAGGAGGGATAAAATAAAACAACAATAGGAGATTTAAAGAACCAATAATTTTAAAGCTACGAAAGACCTTAGAAATATATTTTTTTTATTTTAAACCCTTCACTTTGGTGAGGTTATTGGAATTCTAAAAGGTCAATGAGAAAATTCAGTTAAATTCCATTTGTTACCAAAACAAAACAAAACAAAGTCCTAAGCAAACAAAGCAAAACAAACAAAACAAAAACAAAACCTCTAAGATATAAGAAATCTCAGTATTTCCCAGTGGTTTATGTTACAGCTTCTCTCTAAAATCAGAAAATGAACTCTTTGGCTTTACAACCTTAAGAATCAATACTTCATATTTCTCTACTATCCAGGAGCATATAAAAATCGCTTGATGGACTCGAAGAGTGCTGATCAAAGTGTTCCAATATTATACTGATAAATATCTATACCATTCTCTTAAAAGAGGAAAACAGACCAGGAGATTATCTTAGTTTGTGTCTGATATTAATTCCTTTAGGATGGAAAAACAAAAAAGATCCACAGCTTTCAGAAATTTCTCAAGACTAGATAACTACTACAGCAGAACAAGGTACACTTAAGCAGCAGTAGTATTGACAAAATTAAGCTTTTTGGTTGGTTTTAGAATATCTCTTTATAGATAAAAAAAAAACACACTACCTTTTGGCTGTTGGGTATTTTAAGTATAAACTGTTATCTTCAAGTACTATTGTTTATTCAAATTCTTATAGTTTTATTGGAATACCTTCTCCCATAAAGATAGCACAGCACCCTTTTAGAAAAAGAAAGTTACTGAGGTAACATACATGTAGTAGAAACTATCCTTATAAATGTTCACTTCTCATGGGGCCGGGGAGTTAGCTCAGTGATTTTGGCGCCTGTCTTGCAAGAGCAAGGACCCGGGTTCGATCTCCAGTAACCACATACCATACTGGGCATGGAGACTCATGCCCAGCAGCAACCAGTACCACATACCACAGTGCCGGGTGTGGTGGCTCACGTCTGTAATCCCAGCACTCGGGAGGCAGAGGCAGGAGGATTGCTGTGATGTGAGTTTGAGGCTAAACTCACAGCCAGCCTGAACTACAAAGTGAGACCCTGTCTCAAAAAAAAAAAAAAAGTTCACTTCTCTAAGGTTCGTGTGAGGAAGAACCAAATCAAAATTATATACGATGGCCAAGAAAAAAAAATACAGAAAGCAAAGAAACAAACAAAAAGTCAATTTACTGATTAGATGTGACCGAGAAAATAATCAGTGAACTTGGGCATTCATCAACAAAAAAATGTGTAATCTGAATCATAGAAATGAGAGGAAATCATAGAAAAGGGGATTTTTAAAAAGAATGAAAACAGCTTCAAGGATCTGTAGGAAAATTTCAAAAGCCTTAACATTTGTGTTATGGAAAGGACAAAAGAAAGAAAGGACAATCACTATGGTGCAGAAAAAAATATTTGAAGGAATAATGCTTGAAAACTTCCCAAATTTGGCAATAGTTTCAAGTTCAATAAACCCCAGAGTAAGCTCAAAGAAATCCATGCTTAGAAACATAATAACCCAACTTTATCTTTAGCTAAGAACTAAAAATAAAGACCTTGATAGCAACAGAGAAACACAAAGATTAAAATTATTTCCTCTTGAAATGTTTGGCATAATTTGCTAGTGAAACCATGCAGGCCTGGAGCTTATTTGAAGGTAAATGTAACTTTTAAAACAATATAAATATTAAATATTATTATTAAAATATTGTAAATTACATGATACCTATCAAAAACTTCTTTTTAAAAAGTACAAACAATAATCCAATAGTGGAGATGAAATGGAATAAAAATGCTCAAATTTTAAAAATAGGCAAGAGAAAAAAAAAGTAGAGGATATATGGAACAAATAAAATTCTAGCAAGATGTTTCAATCCAATGGTATGAATTACATTAAGTATAAACGATATAAACACACTTCTTATAAGATAGACCACCATACAAGAAGAATCAACTATATTTTTAATAAGACATGCACCTGAAAAATAAAAGCCTTGATATTTGATATGGGGTTTTTCTTGATATGGTGGTATTGAGGATCAAACTCCAGCCCTTGAGCTATCATGCGGTACGGTACTGGAGCTAAACTTGAGCTAAATCCCCAGTCCCTGATATTTGATATGCTGAACATTAAAGAGTACAAAAGAATATACCATACAAATTGTCATCAAAAGAAAGCTGGAATGACTATGTTATTATCGGACAAAATAGTTATTACCAAGAAGGACATGATCTATTAATATGGAACAATCTCCTAAAGACAGAGCTTCAAAATACATAAAATAAAAAAGTATGTAATTGTGAAGACAAAGATGATATAGATTCTGATATTCCTCTATAAATAATTAATAGAAAAAGTAGACAAAATTAATAAGGAAGTGTATAAAAGTATACAGAAGGCTTGAACAGTATTAACAAATTTGACTTTACTGCTATTTATATAGGACATGCTGCCCAACTTATTGAACACAAATTCTTTATAACTGTGCATGAAACACATGGAACATTTGTCAAGATGCATTACATTCCAGGTCAAAAAGCTAACCTCAATAACTTTAAAAGAACTGAAACAGGGCCGGGGATTTAGCTCAGTGATTCTGGTGTCTGCTGGGCAAGTGCAAGGTCCCAATTTCGATCCCCAGTAACCACATACCACAGTGCCAAGTGTGTTGGTTCATGCCTGTAATCCCAGCACTTGAGAGGCAGAGGCAGGAGGATTACTGTGAGTTTGAGGCTGGCCTGGGCAACATAGTGAGTTCAGGGCCAGTCTGAGCTACAAAAAGGTGAGACCCTATCTCAAATTAAAAAAAAAATTGAAATAGTATGAAGTATACTGTCTTACCACAACAGAATTAAATATTAATTACAGAAAAATATTATATTATTTCAGATATTTGAATAATATATTCAGATATATTATTTCAGATATTATTTCAGATATAGTCAAGGAGGAAGAGAATTTAAAACTATTTCAAATGGAATGAAAATTTTCAAAAATCTGAATTTATTGGATGGTAGTAAAGTGGAATTTTGTGGGAAATTCATAAATTAATGCTTATTTAGAAAAGGAGAAAGTTCCCAAATGAATGATCTAACTTCTACCTTAAACAAGTAGAAGGTCAAGAACAAAATAAACCTAAAAACAAGAACAGGAAGAAAAGAATAAATATGAGACTAGAAATCACCAGAAGAAATAAAAAGAATCAAGAGAACCAAAAAGTGGTTCTTTCAAAGATGACTAAACTTCTACACAGAACAATCAAGAAAAAGAGAGATAATATACAAATACTAAAGCCACTACTGACCTAATAGCTATTAAAAGGTAATTAAGAATAATCAGATAATATGAATTTAACTTTGAAAACCATGAATAATTTTATCAAATAACACTTATTGAAACAGAAATGAATAAGGTAGGTAGTAATTAAATTCAAAATTAAAAATCTTCTAACAGGATGAGTTTTATGAAGTCTTTAAAATTAATTTCTGCCTTCTAATTAGAATTTTTATACTTTCCCTTACATAAGAACTTAAATTTATATCATAAGTCAATGAAATAAATTTGTTCTTCTTAATGATTAAAGTGTGTAAATAGAAAAAAATACCAGAATTTTAACTTCTAGCAATAAACTAAGTGCTTTCAACCCATTTTTTAAAAAAGCCTAACTATATCTTAGGGCCAGGGATTTAGCTCAGTGGTTCCGGCGCCTGTCTTGCAAGCACAAGGGTCCGGGTTCGATCCCCAGTAACTATATACCATAGTGGGTGTGGAGCCTCACACCCAGCAGCAATCAGTACCACATAGCACAGTACCGGGCATGGTAGCTCACACCTATAATCCCAGCGCTCAGGAGGCAGAGGCAGGAGGCTTGCTGTGATGTGAGTTAGAGGCTGAGCTCAGGGCCAGCCTGAACCACAAAGTGAGACCCTGTTTCAAAAAAAAACTACAACAACAACAAAAAAGTCTATATCACAACTTACATTGCACAATAGTGAAAAAAAGAGATCAATTTATAAGTTTAAGAAAAAAGGGATGTGCTCAATATAAAATATTTCTGCTACATTTTTGTCTGACAATCTTAATCAAGACCAGAATCATAATTTTTAATAGCTGCAAAGGAAAGAATATCAGGAGAAATCACAGTACAACCATTGGCCAGTTATTGATGTGTTTTCCTTTCATGAAAGAAGAAATTTTACCCCATGTAACTTTCAGAGGTGAGTCCCTGATAAATCAGCCCACCCTGAGTGATTTGTCAGGGTGAATCTGTTGCCCTGAATGGTTTCTAATGCTTTGTACTATGAAGAGAAATCAGCTCAGTTCGGTGATTCTTGTACCAGACACAAAATCCTAGTGAATGAGACTTTACTAGGATTTTGGTAATTCTTCCAAGAATTTTTTATACAAGGTAGTTATAACTACCTGAAAATCATTGTTTTATTGTTAGCTTGATTTATTTGAAGAATTACTGAATCTTCACAAGTGCTTTATGATGATGAAAAAATAGCTTTCTGGTATGAAATGACTCAATTAGGAAAGGAAAACTACTCACGGTTGAGCCCCAATTTCTCGAAGATGATAGAAGAGTTGTGGGAGATAGGTTTGAAGAAGCGTTTCAAACAGCAAACAGAGGGACACAATACCCTGGACAGAACAATGACCAGAGGAGAAACACATTATCCAAACAGAAAATGAGACAGACTATGAACATAAATAGGGGGCACACTAATAGATCTCTAACACTGTATTTAAAGTTACATTTTTTTGCCTTTACAGCCAGGGGCATGCTAGAGTCTCCTTTTGCTGGTCTGGTGGCACATGCCTGTAACCCCAGCATATAGGAGGCGGGGGCAGAGACAATCACTGTGAGTTTGAGGGCTATACAGTCAAGTTCCAGCCCAGCCTGAGCTACTGAACTACACAGTGAGACCCTGTCTCAAGAAAAAAAAAAGTTTCCTTTTAAATACAGAAGGTTCCTGACATAAGTCTTGTTCATTCCTGGTGAGTCAAAACACACATCACTTCACAGATAACCTATTGCTTTGTTAGCCGCACACGTAGGCCCAGCAAAATCACACTTTTTCTGACACATTACAACGTGCAGGTGTTTACTTCTTTAGGGTCGAGCCCATACCCTTCACTGTCTCCCACCATATGTCCCTTCTCTCCCCCCCTCCTCCAGCCTCATTCTCAGGGAAAATATTCCCTCCTTCTCTTACCCTGTCCCTGAAATCTACCTCTGAAAAGACTGATACTGAGTGCTTGACATTCCTATCTGGAAGTTTTCAAACAAGAATATTTGATTAGTATAAAGTGTTCTGCATTTTCTTCAAAAGGGCATTATTTATAAATTGTAAGAAGTAACTAAGCTGATGGTTTTCAAGGTTGTTTATTATTTGAATGCTCTGAATAAAGTCTTTCTTCCAGCTCAGCATTCCTCTGGGTTGATCTTAGGAAGGAAGTTTTAATCCTCTTTGAGTTTCTGAAGAAATAAGGCTGTCATAGTTCCAAATTGTTCAGTCTGGCTACAAGCCAGAAGAGGAGATGACTGCCGGTATTATTCCACTGAGTCGGGAGAGGGTAGGGCAGGGCCGACCAAATCAGGGCGGCCTGTGGTTGGGAGGGCCGTGCTGGGCCGTGCAGTGTTGGTTTCAGGCCCGTGTGCCGACCCAGCACCGTGGCTGCCCACTGTACAGACAGGTTTTTAAACGCTGAAGCATAAAATGGCACAGAAAATAACAGCAA
Organism: Petromus typicus; assembly: GCA_004026965.1. Taxonomy (NCBI): domain Eukaryota; kingdom Metazoa; phylum Chordata; class Mammalia; order Rodentia; family Petromuridae; genus Petromus; species Petromus typicus. The sequence goes on from PVIR01004094.1 coordinate 77,707, forward strand.
AATCCTTATGTTTACTAAGGTATTATTAAGGTAGAAAAGAGAACTATTAATATTCCTGATTATTCTAGATTGCGTGCTAACATAAAATAACAACTAAATCACATTCTACTAGAGAGAAGCCTGAAATAACTGATGGTACTTCATTTGTTTATTTGTGACCTCCTAGGATTCTGTCACTTGTCAGCGTTCACTGGTCATGCAGGAGAGCAAACCTGGGTACAAGGAAAGTAGGACAGGAACATCTACTCTTCAACTAGGAAGACAGAGAGAGTCATTTAATTTTGTAATAGTCACACAGTCTACTGTGGAGAAATTGGTAGCCCTGACATACATCCCATTACTAAGCTCATTTTGTAACTGAGGAAACCGGCAAAGAAGGTAAGCACCTTGCAAAGGATAATAAATGCAGACTTTTCATGTTTTTTGTTTTAATATATAAAAGGCTAATTTAAACACAGCCAATATGAGACTTTCCTCTTATTATGAAAAATTTCAAAATCATTTTCTCCTGCTCTTTCATTAACCCTACAGAAATATGTTGTTTCATATTATAAATGAGAATTTGTTGCTTTATAATTTAGTGGCATCGGAGTCTTTTTCTTAGAGCACAGAGCAGGTTACAGTCTGGTTTGATCCGCTCTGTACAGACTTACGGAAGGGTGAGAGGAGATGGAATGGAGCCTGAAGAAGAAGCGCACATACATCTCCCGGAACGTCTGGTACAGTTTATACGGCTCGTGGTACAGAAAGCAAAGCGGTGCGACTGCAAGAAGAAGCAGGTAACTGGTAATGCTGCAGAGCTGCTAAAGTTTTAAAAATAAGTCCATGAAAATGAAAAAATAGATCGATATTTTACAATAATCATCCCCTTCAAAAACAAGTTTAAAATCATACATATATAATTTTTTTTTATTTTGAAAAGAATATATTCACATATTAATGTTCAAATAACCATGAAGTATTACAAAGAAAGGGAACTGAATTATAAATGAGTATAATCTTAATAGTTCACTAAAATATACAATGAAATCATATAGGGATACTAAAAATTCCAAGTAAGATTACATAAAATTGTCTTTTAAAATTGAAATAAAAAACGACAATCAGGAAACTCGTTTTTACTTTGTCTCACAAATGATTCAAGCCACTTCTCAAAATTTAATTTTGGAGTCAGATAAATAAAATATAAGAAGATTTATAACTAACTTTAGAATTAGGTCTTCAATTAATGTACTTTGAAAATACAAATTTTGAGTAATACTCCTTCACTGTTGGTCCACACCAGCACATCTCCACATGCAGCATGACAGTTTTCACCAACCAAATAAAACAATCCCCAAGCAGCAGGGTCACTGCTTCCGTGATGAGGAACTGCACTTTATTCTGCACCCGTTCTCGGCATGGCTGCCTCCCACAGCCGATGTCAGAGAGCTCGTCTTGGAGAGCGACCTGAGATCAACTACTGACTGTCCCGTGCTGACAACTTGTCCCACTTTTCATCTAGTATCTCACAGATATTAGGCACATATATGTACCTGGAGTGAAGATATAGTAGTTTTAATAAAAATTCCTTGCTTACAAGTAATTTCAAACAATATAAATTTGACAATAATAAGTTATATTATTTGACAGTAACAAGTTCTATAAACTGCCAATAAATATCTGAGGAGTGAAATAAGTAGGAAAGACAGTAGGCCAGTTTAGCTGTCTCCTTTATAACAGAATCAGAGGAAAATGGTTAAGTATTTTAAATGCTTACAATCACAAAATTCAGTTTTGCAAGATAAAGGGCAGTGTGCAGTATTATTGATATATACTTGCTGAAAACCAGGATTTCAGGGCAAGGGATTTAGCTCAGTGGTTCCAACACCTGCCTTGCAAGTGCAAGGCCTCAGGTAATCACATACAACAATGCCAGGTGTGGAGACTCACGCCCACCAGCAATCAGTACCACAAACCACAGTGCTGCATGTGATGGCTCATGCCTGTAATCCCAGCACTTGGGAGGCAGAGGCATGAGGATTGCTGTGAGTTCAAGGCTGAGTTCAGGGCCAGCCTGAACTACAAAACCAAGACCTTGTCTCAAAAAAAAAAAAAAAAAAAAAAAAGAGGAAAAGAAAACTAGGATTGCAAATGAGAAATTTGCTTTTCTGAAGGGCAAAAAATTAATTACTTTTAGAGGGGGTTAATATCTGAGTAAATATATAAAAATAACTACCTGCATATACATTCATAGAATTATATACAGTACCCATGTATTTTATATATAGCTAGTAAAACTTCAAAATATGTCTTTCCATTTCAAAGCTAGCTTTGAAAACTTACAAAATAAGTGGTAACTCATTAAAATAGCTAAAATTAGAATGTCTTATATATTTTTAAAGAGTAATTCATGTTCTGCCAGGTGCAGTGGCATATTCCTGTAACCCCAGCTCTTGGAAGGCTGGGGCGCAAGGATCTCCATGGGTTCAAGGCCAGCCTAGGCCACCTGGTGAGTTCCAGGACAGTTTGAACTATACAGCAAGACCTTGTCTAAAAAAAAAAAAAAAAAAAAAAAAAATCATGGGCTGGGGATTTAGCTCAATGATACTGTGCTGCTGGGCAAGGGCAAGGACCTGAATTTATTTCCTGGTATCCTCCCAAAAAAACTGTAAAAAAAAAATCACATTCTAATAAAAAAGTGACTTGAGAAGAAGCAACATAACACTAATACATAGTATTAATATAAATTTTTTTTCAGGTTTTTCGAGAAAGGGTCTTACTTTGTAGTTCAGGCTGGCCCTGAGCTCAGCCTCAAACTTCACATCACAGCAGTTCTCCTGCCTCTGCCTCCCAAGTGCTGGGATTACAGGCGTAAGCCACCTCGCCTGGCACTGTGGTATGTGGTACTGATTGCTGATGGGGTGAGTCTCCACACCCAGTATTATATGTGGTTAACCAGGGATCAAACCCAGGTCCTTGTGCTTGCAAAACAGGCACCGGAACCACTGAGCTAACTCCCTAGCCCTAAAATAACAACCTTTCTATAAACATATATAATACAAAAAGTTGACAACTAATGGATACCACAGTTATTTATTTGAATTCCCATACGTAGCAACAAAATGGAGAATTTTTAGTTCATTATGTACAACAGGCAAAAAAGCTAGACCAGTTAATTTTTTATTTTAAGTATTTTTCCTATTTGCTTCTTTTACAGAAGTATATTTAGCTCATTACCTTGTACTGCAAAGGTATATGAAATTATACTACACACTTATTATCTATAGAAATGGAACAGAAAGCAGTTCACAAAAAAGGTTTGAATGGTTTTTAAAGGAGGTATTACTATTTTTAAAATACAGAAATTAAGACAGAAGTGGCAAAGTTCTAACGAGAGTGCCACAGGAGTGAGAAGTTATTATTCTACTATACAGATTCTAGGTAGTTGGTGCTACAGTATTTGTGGATATTTCAAGTAGTTTTCTGCATAGCAAACTCTGTCTCAACATTTTGTAGCATTTATTGTGTTTATTTAGCAAAGGCCCTCCACTGGATGTCTAAATCTTTGTCTGTTAACTGACCACAAACATGAATAGGCAAAGCCTGACTTGGAAAAATTTTGAACAATGAATTGTTAGATTTAAGCTTTTGTGACACAGTATCCTTCAAACCACACTTAAAAATATTTACTTGAAAAATTCTTACAGTTGAAATTACTCAAATAAAGACATAAAAGAGCATACATTTTATTATTAGAAGTAAAATTTTATATCCATAACTTTTTTGGATTCTGTTTCGGATTCCTCATGTATTTACAAAAGAGAAATCTGCTGGAAGACTGTATAATACTAGATGTTATGAGATTTTGCTGAAGAGAATGAAGATAGTATATTAAAATTAATGGTTGGAAGCAACATCATGGAGACTGCACAAAGTCCCTAAGTCCCTGAACTCTTTTCCTTGTGATCTCGGTTTAAGTTTTATGCCCTTAAGAGTGACGGATGTGGAACATGAAGATGCTTTTTACAAATAAAAACATTAACTTTTTGTTTATTCTTTTTTTTTTTTTTTAGGTTTTTGGAGACAGGGTCTTGCTTTGTGGTTCAGGCTGGCCCTGAGCTCAGCCTCCAATTCACATCACAATCCTCCTGCCTCTGCCTCCCGAGTGCTGGGATTACAGGCGTGAGCCACCACGCCCAGCACTGTGGTATGTAGTACTGGTTGCTGCTGGGTGTGGGTCTCCACACCCAGTATTGTTATGTGGTTACCGGGGAATCGAACCCGGGTCCTTGCGCTTGCGAGACAGGCGCCGGAACCACTGAGCTAACTCC